>NQII01000079.1:1504950-1526962 GCA_002778355.1 Clitarchus hookeri | reverse complement strand
ATTTACTGTTGAATTGACGCAGCGCCCAGCGGCTGCACAATTTTCTTCACTATTTTGCTTCGTGTTTGCGACGAACACGAGAGTCGCGAAGAAAACTTCTTGCGACTTTCGAATCAGTCTCGATGCTCAGTAGTTAGCATATGGATCAACTTAGCTTTGGTGGATTAGAAAGAGCTTGCCGAGTGTGGATTGCGCATGCGTGGGACTACACGCCTTCAGCCGGGCCAGCAGCAGGAGGCCGCAATAAAGAGACGAGGCACAGCGGTCACACGTCTTGCTTTTCAACTTTTGTTTGTGAAAGTCCAAGGGACAGGCTGCGGGTCAAAGTCCACCGCCTGTTGTGCGTCTAGTTTGCCTGCAAGTCTGCGAGCTGCAACTTGCCATACACGAAATTGCAACCTGCACGACAAGAGGGTATGGTAGACGAACCAGGCAGCCATGTTAACACAAATTCTCACCTCCCCCCTTCTCATGACTACGCAATGTCTTGATACCGAGCTGCGGGTGTGCTGTCTAGCAGATAAGCGCACTCGCTCATTCGCTGTTTTCTACACAGGTGGCGTGGGGCCTCGTGGGGCAAATTTTGTAGGTCTGCATACGTACAAAGATGTATGCAGAAATCAACCTGTACATGAAACCTTAAGGAAAATAAGATTATACTAATTTTAATTGTTAATCGATTTTACGAACATCATAATTGGCGGTTCTGTGATGCCCAGACTTGATAATGATATCACCTTGTCACCAGAGATCACAGGACTACGAGACGTCTCAAGACTCCAGCAGCTCGCAACAATTGCATCTAAATGATACAGCTTCTTTGCAGGCTCCTCACCGCTAAATGAAAGGAGCTAATGTGCTATTTCTTGTAGTTCTTACTGCCCTACACATTTTACTACATGGCCATGAATGATTAAAAAAATAATTACAACTTTCATTTTTCGGGTTTTGTCGAGGAAAATGTATGTTTTACCCCGCCGTGCGACGCGGCGTGAACAACGAACATTTCGCGCCGATTGTGATGACGCTACTTGTGCTGGGTCTTCCGAAAGACGCCGTGAACCTGGGACCTTCAATGCCGTTTACTTATACAATGCATCGTCAATCTTTTGTAGTCTACTTTGACGGACGACCGGTTTTGGAACTATTTACAGCTTTTTTTTTAATTCATTCTAGGCAGTATTTTTGTAAGAGCAAGGAGTGTGTTGCTCAAGGTCGTCACATGGGAAACAGGGGGTGTGTGGCGTAGTCATAAATGATTAAGGTATCAAGGGGGGGGGGCGGTGGTGGCACTGACCCTAGCCTGCAATGTTCTTGCATCTTCCATCACGTGCTGCCAGGAGCATTCTCTGTCGATATTGTACAGACCAACAACGTTTACTGCGAGGGAAAGCATGCAACTTCTCCATTCTTGAGTCATGCCGTGTTGAAACTAGTATTTCCAACTCATGAAATTTTTTGGCTCAAAATTTTTTAAAAAGGGGAAAAAGGGGATTTTAGCATAGAAATTCTTCCAATTAGGAAAAAAAAATTACAGAATGCAAATTACTTTAAACTTAAGTGTTTCTTGAGTTTTTATTAACACAATTTAATTTACTTGCTTAACTTTTTAGTAAACATAATATAATAATGTGTGAGCCATCGGATTCTGGTGCTTCGAAGGATGGTTCCCTTTCTGAGAAAAGCAAACGTTCTTCACTCAATGTGATGATAGAGGATTACATTTAGGTACACGTGTCGTGTCTGCGAAAACTTGCCAGAACTGCGTAGCAAGAAAAGCTTGCACTGTAATACAGAACCTGAACAGTGTGCACATAGCAATTGGAAGTAATTATTTACAAGTAATTTTTAATGAGTATTTAGGTTATTCTTGTAATATTACAAGAAGACAGCAAAAAAATGTAAGTCCTTTTTCCCCCTTGTGTTATTTCTTGTGGGAAAATCTGTAGTGGTGTGGGATATATTGAGTGTCTGCGATTTCCACCTTCTGCTGGTTGGCAATACTGGAACACTGGCCTTGGCTACCAACTTACTTTTATATACAATGGCTCACAATATTCGCCCACCGATGCATGGCCTTATGTTACATTAGAAATAAAGATTAAACATAAAACATATTGCACAATCATTCTTGTGTGCTTTAAATAAAATATAGCGGTAGCCAATAACGGAAATGAGAAATGCAACTTAACAAACAATATTATTTTGTCTTCCCATGCTGCATAAGTACGCCACTTTAATATTCGGCCATCATCATTCAAACACAAATACAATCCTCTTTGCAAACTTAACAAACAGTCGTTTAGTACCTGGTAGCATGGCCATTCTGTTTAATTACTTCTCGCAGGCGGTGTGGCATATTAGCAATTATTTTCCTGGTGCATTCGGAGCCAATCTTACTCCATTCTTCCTTAAACCTTTTCTCTAATTATTTTGTGGAAAAGCCAGCTCTTGACAATATACGACTTGTGTTTTGGGTCTTTACCTTGGTAGAACTTAAACGTGTTCCTAATGCCCAGATTATCAGCACTCTGGTGCTGATAATCTGGGCATTAGGANAATATACGACTTGTGTTTTGGGTCTTTACCTTGGTAGAACTTAAACGTGTTCCTAATGCCCAGATTATCAGCACTCTTGTATATGTNATAATCTGGGCATTAGGATTGCTTTCAGGATGTTGAGATAGTCTTCATTTTTCATTGTTCCATCGACACCTACTGCCTCTCCAACACCTGCTGTAGATATACAACCCCAGATCATAATACTACCTCCACTGTGTTTCACAGTAGGTTGTAAGTTCCCGGGTTTTAACTTCTAATTTGGCTTACGCCATACTGTTACCCTGACATCAGAACCATAAATATTCGTTTTCGTCTCATCAGCAAAAATCACATCATTCCACCAGCTTTCATCTTTGTCAGCGTGGTCTTTTGCGAACCTAGGTCATTTTCTTCTATTTGCCTCATTAATAAAAGGCTTCTTTCTAGGTACCCTGCCATTATATCCTGTTCTTCCGATAATTCGTCGTATGGTTTCTAGATGTACGTTCCTTCCACATTCATTGAGTACCTCCATAGTAAGTTTGCAAGCACTTATTTTAGGATCGTTCTTTATTTTCCTGATTTATAGAAGTTTTTCTCTCTCGCTTAGTTTCTTTGAATGTCCTTTTTGAGGTACCTAATCTATTCTGTCTTCCTTCTGAAACCTTATCATGTCTCCGACAGTGGACCTCGGCAGATTCAAGTGCTCCGCAATTTCTCGTTGAGATTTTTTCTTTGCATGATGGAAAATTACCAGCTGCCACTGTTCAAACGTTGTATTCCTGCCCCTACGTCCCATTTTCCTGACTGACGCAGCCAACAGAGCTACCCAATACAACCTCTCAGCGCAGAGAGCGTGCAGGGAATGACACGAGGTACGAACGCAATGTGCATCGCGTCCACCACAACTGGCCGAATATTAAAGTGGCGTACTTATGCAGCACGCGAGGACAAACTATAGTGTTTCATTAACTTGCACTGCTCATTTCAGTTACTGGCTACTGTTGCATTTCATTTAAAGCACACAAAAATGATCGTGCTTTATGTTTATCTTCATTTCCAATGTAACATACGGCCATGAAACTGCGATAATCATCGGTGGCCGAATATTAACGTGAGTCACTGTACTTATCTTCAATGGCGTGGAAAACCGAACTGCGCACAAAGACGCGGCGTCATCAATCGCTCGCATACATACTGTGCATCTCATCCACTGTTGCCATATTAAGAATATCTTCCGACAGGTACTATGCACAAACCGACGCAAAATGCAACACTACATTTAGCAACGTTGTCTACATTAGTGATTTCAGTTGAGCACATGGGACGCAGGCTGCCGTCGTACCTTCTTCATGATCCAACAAAGCATTGCTTATGGTACATTTGGGCCTAGGTATCTGTGAAGAACTGCCATCCAACGGTTAGGAAATATCTAGCCTAATTGTTATCGATTTAACGGCAAAGCGGAATGTGCATGTGTACTATTTATCTTGTAAATAAATACCTCGCGATATTTAACCATTACTTCAGCAGCAAGTAATCCGCAGAGACGAATCGAGATAAGCACAGCGCCCATCAGTAAACATTAGCTTTGATCTTTTAAGTAACGTGTAAAAGTGCAGAAATCCGTAAAAATCTGGTAATTCGTTTTCATGGCCTGCATCACTTCACTTCTGTCTTTCTGGCCTTAGTTCCCCGTACAGCCATGGGCGAAGTTTGTTCCTTAAACATGTGTGTAGAAAGGTGTTATTTACCCAACTGATGAGGTCTGCATCAGAAAATTCGCGAACTATGCTGCAAATGTTGGGTTTGAGCATTATATGGGTCAAATTCAGGGGCGGATCTAACAACACCTAGCTTTGTCTTTTAAGAAATGTTTGCCTTTTTTTGTGGTATTTATAAATGCATTACACTTAAATTAACTACGCGAATTTTTTACAGCAGATAGAATTATAACGTTAAAGTTATTTTCAATCAATAGCAGTATGGCAAATGAAGAATGACGACTGTTAGAAGGTATTTACGTCAGCGGTGTCAAGAGGATTTTCTGGCCATCGACGAATGAGCATTCGTGCACGCAGACACTACCTTCATTTGTTTAGTAGCAANGGGGGGGGGGGGTATAGTGGCAAGAGCCGGTTCCTTAAAGATAGGATGCATTCTAGTCCGGTACACTCCTGGTCTAGAATGCCGTCCATCTTTGCCCAGCGATGGAAAGTCGATTTAGACGGCACCCGTTTTCTGAAATGCTACTCGAGGCCGTTTGTTTCTCTGCCTTATTTGAATGTACGTGTTCTTTCGAGGCATCAAAAAAGTCGTTACCAGCCTACCTTCCACTGTATGTAAACTGGTATAATATAGTTTTTTTTTTTCTGTTACCTGAATACTTTTGGAAGTTCTACTTTTCTTGCTTCATAGTGTGGTTCCATTCACCATGTGTAATGATCAATATCGTCATGAACTTGTAATTACCAAAACCATGTGTGGACCACATGATTTACTGATGCAAACACAAATNATGATCAATATCGTCATGAACTTGTAATTACCAAAACCATGTGTGGACCACATGATTTACTGATGCAAACACAAATGGTTATTCGAATGCCCATTTTTATTTTAATGCATGTAGAACTAAAAAAAAATATTCTACCCATCGTTATTTTAATTTTTTTTTAAGTCATGTGGTAACTTTGTACCATTTGCTTAACTTAATTTCAAATGAAGGCTCGAAGAATCTCTGCACACTACTATGTTCTTTATAATAGTGAGTGAAGAGATTTGGGCGGCTCTTAACAGTGAGGTCTTGAGAGCTGATGAGGGTGAAGCGAGATGAGTATGGAGCAACGCCGGAATGAAAGGGCGGGGGGAGACGAGAGATCCTCGAGAAAACCCGCCGACCATCGGCACCGTCCGGCACGATTCCCACATGCGAAAACCCGGGAGCAACCCCACCGGGAATTGAGCCCGGTTGGCCTAGGTGGGAGGCGAGTAGTCTACCCACTACACCACCGCGGTCCCTTCTTTATAATAGCATTTTGAACCACTTAGTATACATTCATGGGAGGGTTATAATTTTTTTGTTTTAAATGGAAAAATGTAGAACAATGTTAGCCTCACTTTGTACAAAAATTACCCACATGACTGTAGTAACACGTTACACGGAACTACTTTACTTAATTTTAAAATAACTGAGTACTCCAGTGATGTAAGCAGTCACATGGGGAATGGTTTTAATATTACTTCCAGAAGCGTCCTATTAACTACGAAACAGTTACGACAGTCACACAGATGTTTACTGCAGTTTTATAACCTCCGCGCCTTACGCAGGGGAGGCTTACCTGGGTACGACTCGTACATTAACTAAACAAACATTGCATCTAAAATAGTCGCATATCCACGGCCTAACCGCGACTCGTGGAGTTCCAAAGGCGCTTCAGCGAGACGTAATTATCAACTTCAAAAGCCAAATAATACGGAAAGAAAGTTTAATAACACAAACTATTATTTTCCAAGCAGTGTAGTGAACACCAATGCACGTACTTCTTAGGCGGCACGCTCGCGGAGTAGATCACACCGGTGGTTGTTGGCACGTCTCACTTTCATCGCAGTCGACAAGCGCACTGAATAAGAAAATGAGCACAGCACTAGCGGAGTGATAATCACCAATGGAGAAAAGACGCGAACAAACGGCGATCTAATGTTTATCAACCCTGCCAGCTGGTTGCACAGCTGTTGTGACGCAACCAGGCAGCTTTAGCCACGTGGAACACAGGTGCAGCAGCACTGTGTCTGTACTCAGACGTCTCCGAGTCAGTTACGTACTGAGCCTCGCTCTGCGCGTACCAACCTTACTATCCAGGCTTAACTATCCCTACTATTTAATAACTTGTTTTTTTTATGNGCGAACAAACGGCGATCTAATGTTTATCAACCCTGCCAGCTGGTTGCACAGCTGTTGTGACGCAACCAGGCAGCTTGAGCCACGTGGAACACAGGTGCAGCAGCACTGTGTCTGTACTCAGACGTCTCCGAGTCAGTTACTGCCTCGCTCTGCGCGTACCAACCTTACTATCCAGGCTTAACTATCCCTACTATTTAATAACTTGTTTTTTTTATGNTGCCTCGCTCTGCGCGTACCAACCTTACTATCCAGGCTTAACTATCCCTACTATTTAATAACTTGTTTTTTTTATGAATACTACTTATGTTAACTGAGAATGTTATACCATGCTCAAGAGGCAGTGTGGAAATGTCAAAGCACTGGTCTCTCATCTGCCTGGAACACGGGTGAATTACCCCCAGTACACTCCGTCACGACTGAATCAGACCTTCGGAATTTGAAACTGATTTTCAGAAATTCAGCATTCCATAGTCTAGCTGTTAAGGCGAGTGACGACTACAAAATCTCTTTTAATACACGGAAAATGGTCCGGTCCACCAGTGGGGTCAAAGCCGTGATACCATTGCTTACTTTGAATAGCCAGCGGTAAAAATTAAAGCTTTGAAAAAATTAATATTATCCAATCGTTAAAAAAAAATCACCAATGTCTAAATAAAGCATTACACGAGGTCAAATACTGCATGCTCGGCTAGACTTGATAACGTGCTGTATGCCAGATGCGTTGCCCGTGAACCTGCCTCGTAGGCAGGCGGATGTAACGATGCGCCCAGCTAAACCACGTGGTCATTTGGAAACAGAGGAACGTCACGACTACTGTAAACTCACCGGTGGGGTGCATGACGTCGGCGGGAACAGAGGTGGGCGACATGCGGCGCTAGCGCTGCTGATCGGGTGCTCTACGTCACCGACGACACTACCTGTCCGACTGCGGCCCACCTGGCGGGCTCTGTTATCAGCCCCTCCACTATAGATTGTCAACTGTCGCGCCAGCCACTCATACTCTTCGCTATCTGCTATCACCGGCGTTCCCCAATAATTGNACTATAGATTGTCAACTGTCGCGCCAGCCACTCATACTCTTCGCTATCTGCTATCACCGGCGTTCCCCAATAATTGCAGGTAACTTTCTGTAGAGGTAATTATCTAGTGTCAGGGCTTTTCTGAAAGAAACGTCTTAGACCATCGAAAGTAGCATTAATATGTTCTGCGCAGCTTACCTTTTTTAATATTGAAGAGGGCTTNACTATAGATTGTCAACTGTCGCGCCAGCCACTCATACTCTTCGCTATCTGCTATCACCGGCGTTCCCCAATAATTGTAGGTAACTTTCTGTAGAGGTAATTATCTAGTGTCAGGGCTTTTCTGAAGGAAACGTCTTAGACCATCGAAAGTAGCATTAATATGTTCTGCGCAGCTTACCTTTTTTAATATTGAAGAGGGCTTAATGTTAAAATAAGTAGAACATATTTTAAAAAATTCGTCAAAAGTACGAGCANTAATGTTAAAATAAGTAGAACATATTTTAAAAAATTCGTCAAAAGTACGAGCACTTTGGCCGCTGTGTTTACGTCGGTCGCCATGTTTAATGGCTGCGCATCGCTATTTCCCACGGTACCTACCGGCCGCGGATGACACGACGGACAGTACGTCAGTTTGCCAGTGAATGGCAGGTAGTCCACGCACCAAATATATTAGTCGTAATTGTCACGTTACTTTGTCTACCGTCGTGGATTGGTCGTCNTTGAAATAGATGAAGCTAAATTCGAAAAACGTAAATATAATAGGGGTCGCAACGTCCAGGGCCAGTGGGTTTTCGGCGGGATCGAGAGACGTACTAATCGTATATTTCTTGTTCCTATCGTCGACCGAACTAGCAGAACGTTCCTGAACGTAATCACGGAATACATAGAGCCTGGAACGACAACTATAAGTGACTGTTGGCGAGCATATAATTGTCTTTCAGAGCGCGGCTATGAGCATCTTCGGGTGAATCATAGCATGAGTTTCGTCGATCCCGCTACAAGAGCGTGTGGGGCGTGAGGTGAGGTGCGGTCTTCCGCGGTACGGCAGGAGGACGCCGCATTTCGTGGGCGACCTGGCGGAGTTTGTGTTTCGTCGCTGGTAACACGACGAACGCGAGCGCATCCATCACTTTCACTCGCCGCGGGACAACTGTATCCACCGCCTACCTACGTGAGTACATTCGCAATTGTAACGTAATGTAATGTAACGTAATCTAACAAAAGCTAATCCTTGTAAATTATTCTCTAACGNGTACATTCGCAATTGTAACGTAATGTAATGTAACGTAATCTAACAAAAGCTAATCCTTGTAAATTATTCTCTAACGGACCTGAACTGACATAGCCTAACTTCACCAAACCTAACCCACCCGAAATCATTTTTAAACTCACCTAGCCTAACCTAATCCACCTAAACCATTCTTAAAGTAAACTAGTTTAGGTTAGTCTAGTCTAAGAATGGTTTCGTGTGGTTATGTTAGGTTTGCTTATGTTTGGTTAACGTACAAGTACAGTTTACGTTACGTAGACTTAACGTAACGTAAACTTTTTCGTGATATTAGGTCATGCAATTAACGTTGGTCGGCCGTTTCCCCTCAATTTCCGTTATCTTCATAGCCCTCCTTACTTCCATTTATGTTATAGACACCTTTTTACCCCACAATTTCCCTGATCTTCACAGCCCTTCCCACTGTCGAACTCGGTCTTTATATTAGTCGGACGTTAATGCCCCTAGTATATGTGTGTTCTGCGTAATTAGTAGAGTGGAAATATACCACTTTTCAAGGTTTTTTTTGCACAGAAAAGCCCCTACACTAGATAATTACCCTAGCAAAGCCATCCACTTTGACAAATATTTATTTATCACTTGATTTTCATAGTGGCTGATTCGCTTGGTTTTACGATGATGATGCCACATTTCTGATATCATTCAAACAATGGAAAAAAAAAACCAGCGTACAGACAGCAGCTGTAATAAAGCAAATCACTTTTCTTAAAAAAATTTAGGCAACTGCTGCATTCAACTATCAATGTGTATAGGTATTTATATTCGTAATCACACACTATTTTCCAGAACAGCAATCTCATGTACTTTCAAATGTATTAATCTGTATACCAGTTCAAAACAAATTCACATGTACATTATTTAAAAAAATATTATATTGAGTTTTCAGAGATAACAACTGAACTAATACATAATGTAACCAATATTTAAAGAATGGTTCTGAAATTTGAAACCAAATTCAAGAAAAAAAGTTTGCAGAAAATGTGGCAACATAAACTTCCATCCATTTTATTTATTTTTATATTTTCATTTGCAACATCTAACTGATGTTCAACAAATTACAATGGATTTGTCAAATTTGTAAATTTAGAAATTAAATACATTCTCTCAACATTGTTATGACAACATGACATTTCCAAGAACACCAATAGTACAAATATTATAAACACAGAATTACTACAAGTTAAGATATTCATCTATAGAATAAGGAACAAGGTTAATTAAGTATTTCTTCAATTTACTTTGAAATAACTTATGACTTTCACTGTATAAGAGATTAAAAAGGTCACTAGGTAATTTGTTCAAAAGTATTATTCCCATATAATATGGATTCATTTTATACTTTTTAGTTAAGTTATTTTGATAGAGAATAGACACGGGCATGCTTAATCAGAAAGTTTTAAATACAATATCATTCCATATTGAAATTACAATTCAATCTCAATGATGACTAACTGTACGTATGTGAAACAAGGCTTGAAGTATGCAAATAAGTTTATTTATTTTCAATCTTATTAAGTTAAAGTAACAAATCAATTTTAAGTAACGTGCTCCTTTGTGGCACAAAGCAAGCTCAAATTCTGCCCAGAATTTGTCATATCATGATGTAAGCCATGAGAGAGACCTTACATAAAAACTTATCACAAATTAAAATTTAAAAGACACAGATCCATGCCCATAATGCTCTTCAAGAAACTCACAACATTCACTATTTTCACTATGTAATGTGTCTACCCACTTGTCCAGTTCATTGAGTTGTGCGGTTATGGTTTGGTTTTGTCATGGTGAGCCTTTTCTGAATTAGTAAGATGGTTTTCAATGTCTCTTTCAAAGCTACAAATCTGGACTACAGCTTTTAAGATTTCAGCACGGTTGGAGTCGAGGGCATTTGTAGTACCGCCCTCTATACTGGCTAACCTGGACTCTACCTCTGACAGTTGCATAATAAATTATTCACGAGTCGCTACCAAATCACGCCGTGATTCGGTAGCATTGGTTTCGGCTTCATGACGTGCAGTAATCAGGACAGATCGAACCTTTACAACATTTTGGTTAGTTTTTATTATCTGTATCTGTTTACAGTTGTGAGATCTGTGTGGATAGGTTGGTGTTTAGCGTCTCCACCTGTCTGACCACATCCTCCCTCAACTGTCTGAGTTCCAAAGTCAATGCTACCAACAGAGCGGCAATATCAGAAGTTGCAGAGGATGCTTGACCCGTTGCTATTACCTCCCCTGTTGTGATGTGTGGTTCAAGGTTGGTCGTTTATTCCGCCCCTCCTGCACTAACGGTATCGCTTTGTTTTGTCGCCTGCACGAGCTTGAACTCTCTATTATCTGTAACAGTGTCATCAGTGCATTCAGGTTCGCGTATATCTGTACAGGCCTAGTGCAGAAACGTTGTCGAGATCCTCTCCCTCCTCTGAATCACTTCCAAAGCCCCTGAGGAAATATGCTTCCCTTGTACTCATTTTGACGGGAGAAATTTAGAGTATTAGTATAGAAAATAACTGCAAACTCAGCTCTTACATTGGCACCATTCTTTTTTCTTTTGTAACAGAGAACTGTGTAGCTCTACATTCTCGTGACCCCGCGTTGGACTGACATTTTGTAGAGAATGTGTTCTCGTTTGTTACTAATGCTGTTTCTATTCATTCTACATAAGAACTTGTGAGATATATGAATTATATGAGAAAAGATATTTCTTTTAATTAAAGGTTGGGCACCTTGTTTGCCTACAGTACATTAAGATAAAAGGAAAACTTAGAAAATTACTGCAAAATAAGTAGTCTAACAACAAACACGCAATACAATTAAATTGCGCAGAAGAGACAATGTGAATTTGGAGAAGTGTCGTTGTAGATTATGTTAAACATTCTGAGACAGGAGAAAATTATACTGTCCTCGCAAAATTACTAACAAATTATTTTGAAATATGAAATTAACATNTGAATTTGGAGAAGTGTCGTTGTAGATTATAGTACATTCTGAGACAGGAGAAAATTATACTGTCCTCGCAAAATTACTAACAAATTATTTTGAAATATGAAATTAACATAAAATATACCACCTCCCTTACAATATTTTCCTACGTAATTAGGAAATACAAGTCACAAAAAAAATCAAAGAGAAAGAAAATAATAATTATGTGTTGCAGCTTAGCTGAGTTGAAATATATTGAGAATCATTGGCAATATTTATGTAATTTAAATGTCTGTAGGTAAAATTGATACTGAAATGTTTTTAATTCTATTAAAAAAATCAATGAAATTAGTTAAAGATGATTAATAACTATCAATTTATTGATGTGTAGAGGAGGATTTCGTTACGTCCAAAATAATTTTTCAATATGCTGGCTAGCAGTAGAGCAGTCTCTGCGACGGCCTCTGGGGTTTAGGGAAGATAGTAGTAGCCCTCCCATTATTATATCTCAGCCTTCTTAGGAACAGGCCATCAAGCACACTACATAACATTACGGATATTACCATTTGCTGAATGGAAATCAAGAAGATTGTACAAATATCTTCCAGACTGAATATGATGATAACATAACAGCTAAGACTTCATTTTCTTCTGTTAAATCAGCTTTCCAAATTTACAATATATTCAAATTAGGCTGCATCAAAACTATAACAGTGCTTATGATGGTTCAACATTCAAAAGAAAAATTACAAGCGGCATTTCTTACTTTCTTTTTAAACACCATAGAAAAAGCAACACCACCTAGATATTTTAACTCTGAATAAAATACTACATATCTGAATTACCACTCTAATGCCTTAAAATTATGCTGGTAATTTTCTAGTTTAGGGGCTTTTCTGAAAATAATAAAAAAAACTCCAGAAATTGGTATATTTCGACTCTACTAATAACGTAGAACACGAATATACTAGGGGCATTAACGTACGACGAATTTCCTAACATGTACCCACCTAACCTAACAGAACCTAACTCCACGATGGGTGAATCACTATTTTACGTTTTTAAACTAACCTAGGATTGTACGGCTCTAAACTAACCTAGGATTGTAAGGTTGTACAGTAATATAAGATTATACAATATTAAAAAAATCTCCGATCAACACCCTACAATCACAGACTACATGGGAACCCTATAATCCTACGTTATTTTAAATAACTACAATCCTAGGTTAGTTAAAATCGCTACAATCCTAGGTTAGTTTAAAAATGTAAAATAGTGATTCACCCATCGTGGGGTTAGGTTCTGTTCGGTTAGGTGGGCACATATTATACAATTAGTCATACGTTAACTACGCTACTATAGTCGTGTTCTGCGTTACCTACGAATAATCCAAGGTTAGTATAGAAAGAATGTGAAATTGTGCTGTATAAACGTCCGGAAAAAGCCTTGTTTGACTTACGTAATATAACTACATTTGCACGTTAAGCTACCGGATAGGATTTGTGGGTTTCACACTAAACTACGAATTTAGGATTTTAGGGATTTAAAGGAACGTAAAACCCACACAAATAATATAAATGCACTCACCAATGTAGGCGGGTTGTACATACTCTTGTCAACGGCCCATTCAACGTCAGATCACTCGATGAAATCACAGTTTTCACGAAGCACCACATACGCGAATATAACGCACTGAAACACTCATTTACAGCCGAATATATATACAGAAGCACTCGTTAATAGGCTAATATAACGCAGAAACGTAGTCTTGCTTGCTTTTTTTCCGTCTTAAATCACGAACGAAGCACCATCGAACTGACCACGACCGCTGCCTGCATGCATACTAACGTAAGGCCGGCGATGACATCTAACGCCGGTAGATTGCGTGAAATCTGCACTGCGTAGCCATTAATAATGGCGGCACACGTTAGTCAACGTAAACATCAGTTACTCGTACATGTAGCGAGTATTTTTAATATGTTGTACTTATTTTAACAGTACGGCCGCTTCAATATCAACTAGGTAAGCTATGCTGAATTCATTAAAACAACTTCTGTTGACATAAAACGTTTCGTTCAAAACGTAAACAAACTGTCAGAAACAGTCACCTCACAAACTTGTTCAATTTTTTAAAATATGTTGTACTTATTTTAAAGCTATGCCCCCAATATATTCGTGTTCTACGTTATTAGTAGAGTCGAAATATACCACTTTCTGGAGTTTTTTATATTATTTTCAGAAAAGCCCCTAATCTAGAAAATTACCCCGAAGTCTCACCTTGTCGTGGTAGGAGGGCTCGGTACCCAATGATCCAGGGAAGATTGTTTCGGCAGCTTTCTGGGTGGTAAGAGGAGAGGGGAAGCTGAGATTGACCCACAACAGGTGGATGCGACTCGTGAGCTGCAGAGAAAGCAACGCGTCTAGGAGGGAGCACTGATAATGCAACCTGCTGGCCTGGAAGCAGTGTAATGGCAGCCCCATCACCAGACTTAACCTGTGCGGCGTTCGTGCCGCGGCTAGGGGATTACACCACTACCGACTATCTCCAAAGTAAAGTGAAGCAACGAAGGCTAAATGAAACAAGGATAAACAATTTGGAATATCGGAACATGTAAATACAGCAGTCTGGAATATACATGGACTAGTCCAAAAACAAACAAAATTAATTAAAGAACTGTAAGATAAATAAATAGACACAACTATACAAAATGAAACCAAAAAGAAGCAAAAATGTAGCTGCAACATAGATGATTACTCTGTGCAACCAAAACCACGGCGAGGGCACCGCTATCACGCTTCTCCTCAGTGCTGACGTCACTGTTACTGTCGGTGCCACCGCCAGCATGCGAACTATTTCCCACTAATCTCGTCTGTGTGACCTTGATACATAATCAACTCGAGGCAGTTTATTTGCCCTGTCTAGGAAATACATTAGTGAGAATATGTGACCCAAAAGTAATCTCGCAGATTTCAAATGGGCGATTACGGAGCGGCAAGTCGGCACGTTATCACTGCGATAAATACAGTTTACCTGCACGTAAATTCGGTTTTAATGAAGCAGTTTAGTAACCTTGGACTGCAGATGGAACGTTTGCCGTCAAGTATCGGTTCTACTCCAGGCGACAAAAGCTTGCGCAGGAATTAATCTCTAAGTGGAATGTATGGTCCGTATATTTGCTTCTGAAGAGAAGTTTATCACTTAGCTATCAGGATACGCACTAATTTTTTTTAAATATCACACATACGTTTTATGATATTGCCGTATTCAGAATATTTTTGCAGATCGGCCTATGTGTAAAGGCTTCCTTCCTTCGTTCTAGCCGTAGCGTAGCCTTCCGCTTTATAAAACAAATAATATTGCATTATTCATCCAATTAATATTCTGTGTTTACATCTTCGTTGACCTAAAATGTAGTTAAGCATTGCATTTTCAATAATACTTAAAAACCATACAATTAATTTTCAATTATAGAAAATTAATAAAATTACAGTATTGTATTTTTTATGCTGTGCCCTCTTTGAATGCGTTAGTAAAATACTAGGTAAGTTTATATTTAGTCAGCACACTCGCTTGAACTGTTGTTAATAGAAAGAAATTTTATAAAATTAAGCAACAGGAAATCCAAAACTACGATTTACTGGATTACAACTCCTGGACTAGGGCTTCGGCACAGGTAATCTTTGTTTTTGCAGTAATTTAATTTTAATTTTGCTGAGCGTTGTAGCTATAGAGAGAGAGAGTGTGATACTTGTACCCTTAATATGTGTTACACGTACTCTCACAAGGCTGCGCGATATACACTCTTCTATATAGATCGATACGTGGGAACACATTGGTATCAATGCGATATATAGTTCTTACAAAACGTCTAATCGATTGCCGTGTCGTTAAATATCGAAATAGTGTTAAATAACTGCTATATAATATACGTAAATCATAAGTACTACCATACAATAATTATTGTACTGCCCATATTATCATAAAATCGCAAGTAGTGCAGTTAGTCTATGTTCGGAAAACCTCCGCACGCTTTACAAATGTGATACATTAAGCATGCAAATAAAAATAGTTCTGGAAACTTCAATGAAGCAGCCAGATCTGAGGCAGAAAATTCACCGAAAGCCCACGAACAAAAGTATATATGGGATGCGAATGAATGTGAGAGTAAAAGAAAAGGTAGTATTACGATTTGTTTCGACGTAAGTAGAAATTTGTTCATGCGCCATTGGCATGCATTCAGTTTATAATAAAAGTACGTGATGCTACAACTGGTAAATCTAATGATTACTGCAGTAACAAAATGTTGATAATGTCCCGCCTAACTCAGAAAAACTGAATGTATACCTTTTCCTTATTTTAGGAGAAAATGGTTTTATTACTAAGATACGTTTGTGTTTAAAAACTTTCTTTATTTACGACGACTCTCAATGCTTCGAACTTTAATAAGAACCAGGGGTTTTATACTGCTTTGATTCAACGTTCCTGCCAGACCCCGATCTTGCCCCCACTGTATGGTGGTTCCGAACTCGTGCATACTAAACCTAGGGACCACGGTGGTGCAGTGGTAAGACTTTCCTTCCACCACAGGTTTGATGCCACGTAGAATTATACGTATATTTGTATGTGGGAAATATGGTGGACGTAGCTGTTCGTTGGTGGGTTTTCACTACGCAGTCGAATCACATTATTATGACCACCTGCTAGTATCCAGAGTAACCGCCCTTCGCAGCACGGACAGCAGCTAGACGAGCTGGCAGTGACTCAGTCAGGTGCTGATATGTATCCACGGGTATCTGGAGCCATGCTGTCTGCAGTGCGTCCCACAACTGTTGAAGAAGGAGTGGCGGAGGAGACAGATGGCCAACACGACGATCGAGGTGGTCCCACATATGTTCAATAGGATTGAGATCAGGGCTGTGTGGAGACCAGGGAAGAACTTTTAAGTCTTGATCGTGTTCTTCCAGCCACGTGCGGACACTTCTAGCCACGTGGCAAGGCGCATTATCGTGCTGGAAGATCCCAACCCCTCGAGGAAAGACAATCATCACCTACGGGTGGACGTGATCGCCGAGGATGGATTCATAACCAAATAGATCAAGAGTGCCTTCCACACGGATGATGGTACCTAGAGAATACCACGAGAACACCACGAGAACACCACGAGAACATTCCCCAGGCCATAACACTGCCCCCACCGCCTTGTGTTCGTCCAGCAATGGATGCATGGTGTCGGTTCTCCAACGTTTCTCGCCGGACACGCTGACGTCCATCCGTTATATGCAGCTAAAAGCGTTACTCGTCAGAGGAGGCTACCCGTCACCAATCAGCAGCTGTCTAGTCCCCATACTGTCGAGCATATTCCAGTCGTTTTCGTTGATGCACCTGTGTTTGTATGAGTACAGTCCTCCGTCGACTCTGGAGTCCCATTCGCAGAAGGGTTCGCTGAAGTGTTGCGGTAAACACGTGTCTGGATGCCCCATGGTTCATTAGGAAGGTGAGCTGTTCCACTGTAGCCTGTCGGTTGGCCTTCACGCGTCGTCGTAGTCGACGTTCACCTCGGACATCAATGGTGCGTGGAGCTCCGCAGTTCCCACAACGGTTATTTCCATTGNACTTTTATACCTGAACTTAATATTAAAATTAATACTTTGATCAAACTGTCATTAATACCTCTCACCGCAGTGAAAATAACGGGGGGTGGCCAACCTCTTATTTCACACAACTTTTTTTACCGTGAGGATCAATGAACGTTTGATGTGGGTTTATTGGGCAGTATGGCCTAATTACCAGACATGCCCCTCTGCCGTAACTGCCCAGGACTCAACGCACACTACATTTCCGGCGGCAGCGACACAGTTCCAGGTGCGTAGGCAAAACTAACACTTCCTGTTGGGAATCACACACCGACTGTTACCGGAAACAAACAGGCAGCTTCAGTTATGTGAACTTGTTAATGTATGGCACATATCGTTTACAGAAGGCGTGGAGTGCAGTGGAGCTCTCAGCAACGAGGTCTCGAGAGCCGATGAAGATGAAACGAAATGGAAATGGAGCATTGCCAAAATGCAAGGTAGGGGGAATCAGGAGACCCCCGAGTAAACCCGCCGACAAGCGACGTCGTTTGGCACGATTCCCACGTGCGGAGATCGTGGAGAGACCCCGCCGGGAATCGAAACAGGTGAGCGTTCTAGCCTCTACAACTCCGTACAATAAGTGTTAGAAATGTCCTCCGCCATCTACTGTGCAGTGAGCTCAGCAGCATACCATAGATGCATGTANCCGTACAATAAGTGTTAGAAATGTCCTCCGCCATCTACTGTGCAGTGAGCTCAGCAGCATACCATAGATGCATGTATGTACTAGTAGTTTCAATGCATAAAAAATACTGTTCCTGATAAATATTGTTTTTTAATTTTCACTTTTTAAAGTTTTAAATTACTCCTCATTTTTATATTTTTGCTCTCTTATTTACAGTTTTTTAATTTTTTATTTTTAAGGGAATTCCAAGAATATTTCAGGTAGGGTCACCCTATGTCAAGATCACCCATGATAAGGTCAAGGTTAAGCACTTCCAAGAGATCGCCGCCCGAGTCTCTTATCCGCCCCACAGCACAACACCCATATCCGACATTCTCTCCATTTAAAATGCATTGTCCCAGAACTTTTAAAAATATTCTACTGGAAACTACATGTAATAATATAGGATCTGGGTATACGAACGTAGGAAAGTTTGAGTATAGATAATTGTTTTGCTGGACAGTTTAGAGGGGACATAAGGATGATTTTCAACTCGGATGTTTTCCCCAGACTTGGTGTATTTTCCAGAAATGACATCATAAAAGATGGCAGCCTTCCCGCATTAAATGTTACTTTTTTTCTATATATACACATGTTTATATATTTGTATATATATGTATATACAGTCGTATCACATTATTATGACCGCCTGCTAGTATCCAGAGTAACCGCCCTTCGCAGCACAGACAGCAGCTAGACGAGCTGGCAGTGACTCAGTCAGGTGTTGATGTGTATCCACGAATATCTGGAGACGTGCTGTCTGCAGTGCGTCCCACAACTGTTGAAGGCTACGTGGCGGAGGAGACAGACGGCCAACACGACGATTGAGNATGCTGTCTGCAGTGCGTCCCACAACTGTTGAAGGCTACGTGGCGGAGGAGACAGACGGCCAACACGACGATTGAGGTGGTCCCACAGATGTTCAATAGGATTGGGATCGGGGCTGTATGGAGGCCAGGGAAGAACTTTGAAGTCTTGATCGTGCTCTTCCAGCCATGTGCGGATACTTATAGCCGTGTGGAAAGGCGCATTATAGTGCTGGTAGATCACATCCTCCCGAGGAAAGGCAATCATCACCTACGGGTGTACGTGATCGCCGAGGATGGATTCATAATCAAATAGATCAAGAGTGCCTTCCACGCAGATTATGGGACCTATAGAATACCACGAGAACATTTCCCAGACCACAACTCTGCCCCCACCGCCTTGTGTTCGTCCAGCAATGGACGCAGGGTGTCGGTTCTTCGACGTTTCTCGCTGGACACGCTGACGTCCTTCCGTTCTATGCAGCTGAAACCGTGACTCGTCGGAGATGACTATCCGTCGCCAATCAGCAGCAGTCCAGTCGCCATACTGTCGAGCAAATTCCAGTCGTTTTCCTCAGTGCACCTGTGTTAGCATGGCTGCAGTCACCCTCCGTCTACTCTGGAGCCCCCATTAGCAGAAGGGTTCGCTGAACTGTTGTAGACTCGTGTCTGGATGCCCCATGGTTCATTAGGACGGTGAGATGTTCCACTGTTTCCTGTCGGTTGTCCTTCACGCACCGTCGTAGTCGACGTTCACCTCGGACATCAATGGTGCGTGGAGCTCCGCAGTTCCCACAACGGTTATTTCCATTGGTGCCATTCGTCCACTCACGACACACCTTTACCACAGAGGCACGTGGACAGTTCTCAAACTTCACTGTTTCCGAAATGTTGCCCCCCTTGAACCGAAAGCCTATGATCATCCCTTTTTGCAACTCGGTTAAATCGCTTCCCTTACCCACGACAGCAGGAAGTGCACTGTGTACAGGCAGCCTGTCTGTAGCAGTATATACCCGCTTCGCCAGCCCACGCCATGGGCCATACGTCATGGGCTACACGCTACAGATGGCACTTCTAGCAGGTGGTCCTAATAATGTGATTCGGCAGTGTAAGTACTCCAGTTGCTATCATCATTGGATTTTCACTGCACTGCTGCTCCATCTCCACTTCGCTTCATCCTTATCGGCGCTCAATACCTCAGATGTTATAACCGTCTAAATCTCCCGTACGATAATCAAGCTATCTATAGTTATAAAAAATTGCTCTTGTAACATTACAGGTGCCTATGTCGAAAATAAATCACAAATGACACTTTAAAACGATAGAGATATTGCTGTACCTTTACAAACGTGTGTTGTCATCACCTGCGTTGTACAGCTCAATCCTGAAGCAATGTCTCACGCCTGGAGCTGGCATTCCAGCCGAATGTAGATCCTGATTTACAAAGAAATAGAGCCAACTTCGGCAGCCACATAAGCCAGAACATGAACTCACATAAGCGAAATAAACCCAAGGAATCAGCCGAGTTGGAGTCGCGATAAGTTGTTTTATTACAACTCATTTCCGACAGTATATTGATAACACATTACAACATTGTGGTATTCCATGTCCATAATTCCTCTATCCATAGGTATATTTACTCTAACGGCAATACTCACAAGCATTTTTACAGCTCGGAATTACCGCTAATTTCGTTTTTATTGCTTCGTAGTTCATTTGACGATGATCGTCGTCGTTGTTTGTTGATGGTGGTGTTGATGTTACAGACACAATAAAACGTGTGTTTAATTTTATGTTCATAGCTTGATTACAAATAATTCACCAAGCAGTTGTGTCTGCTTCACAGTCCACACCGACGCAGCAAAGGCACATCGTATTTTGCAATGTACGGAACACTTGTATACCGTGGTTTTTCCCGCTCAAGTGTGTGCAACTAGGTACGTGCAGGAACTCTCCTCTGGACAATTCCCAGCGGACGACGCAACCAAACCCCACCACAGCTACATACACCTATGAAAACAACCTTATATCTCAAAAAGTGCTCGCCGGATTTTCAAAATAATCTCGTTACTGAACTCTCCGCTTAATAACATGTTCTGCTATTGGGAGAAATTTCTATATTCCCATTTTAAAAACCAACGTTGATATCGTTATCTCGGTAATTAATTACATCTCGGAAAAGACATAGACGGTGTCTTTTGAGCCCCGTAGTGCCATTTACGAATTAGAAATAAATGTTTTGACAACTTTCTGCAGTTCGGGAGATATTTGGGGTGAACATCTTAACTGAATAAGTCTGTATATTGTGCAAATGCCAGTAAGTCCTCGTTGTTACTTTGCGATTGCCTGATTAGGTATTAACTCAGAGCTTTCTTTCTTTTTGGGTTACAAATTAAATGCCACCTACAACAGCTGAAACAGGATACATTTAGCAAAATAACATTGCCGCTAGTTTCATATAACTGCGAAAGTAGTTGAGATATGGCATTGCCACTTATCTACCGTAGCCACTTGCCCAATGACACACTGCTGGTTCGCAAGCGCTGTCATCTTGCCATCACGGTGACTGCCGTAGTCGGCGCTTGCATCAAGCAGTCGGCGAGACGAGCATGTCTCCAGCGTGCAACTTACGTGCTGTGTCCAACCAGCGCCACAGTTTCTCAGAAAGAGTTGCGACAGGGGGCTGCCATTTTTTAATTCTGAATTTTAACTTTTATTATATAATAATGCAATAATCTTATGTGATAATAAATCTTATGAAGTTTGTAATATTAAAGTTCTTTTAACAAGTATTTGTGATTTGTAGTTTGAAAATCTCGCATACAGAATGTTGATATTCTGCAGTAGACCTCTGGCTGAGATAAAGGCGTTACGCTCGGGTCAGTATGACCCAAGTTGGAATATCAGTTAAGCCATGAATGTGTGTGCCGAATTTGTAAATAAGTTTATTAGTTGGTAAACTTTCTCCCAGGGGTTTACTTCCCAACCCAAAAAGCTAGGCTTAAACACGCCACGTTGCGGTGTAAACATGAATCAGTGCCAGAAGGTAAATTGATTTGTTTCCTGATGAACTAAACACTGGAATAGAAACGCACTAACATCAGTAGCATACGACAGTCAATTGCATTGTAAGTCTATACAAAACACTGAAATAATCCGCAAACTCTCTCTGTAGTAATTCAATTTTCACTCACTGGGTTTTTAAGTTTCACTTTTATAGTGCAATCCCCCCCCC
>NQII01000079.1:1491493-1504945 GCA_002778355.1 Clitarchus hookeri | reverse complement strand
CATTTTACCACAACTTCTATGCACCCGGGTGTATATAAAAGTAGTTTTGGTTACGATAAAATGAACATTTCTTATCAGCGTGGTGGTTTGAAGTGCTCCCGCAAATGAACACCATGTTTGTGCAGTTGCTCAATGTTTGTGCGGGGAAGCCGTGAAAACTGTGCCAGGCAAACAGACTAATGCCGTTTAGAGTCCCAGTCAGTTACTATAATTGCTTCTGTTTCAAGGTCATGCCTAGATAAACTGGCAAGGCAAATGGACGGCAGAGTTGAGAAAGTGCAGACTATTGGGATTGATCGAAATTTTCATTATATATCTGCAGTTATTTCTAAAAAAAACTGCAGCCATTCATGAGCGTAGCCAGGNCATGGGCGTAGCCAGGACTTACTTCAGAGGGGGGCAAAAGCAAGGAAACTCAAAATAAAGTACTTTACAAAAAATAGTTTTATTTATACATTCGAGAACGTTAAAACGATCTATTTGTAATGCTATTGCAACCAACTTAAACCTTATTTCAACACTAGTTTACGAGAATTCTGGCTAAACCTAGACAAAACTTCTTTTTCATATTTATTTTGCGCTTCCAACCCTCTTTGTATGCTCACTCGTCATACAAAGACCGACAAGCCTGTTTTCTGTCATTGTTGACCGTAACCAAGTTTCTACCCTTCTGAAGGATCTTGCGATAGTGCACGTTGTGCAAGTGAAATAAGTATCGCCTTTTTTATAGCTGGGTAAAACAAGTGCAGCCAGTTCTATTTCCTTTAGTTCGGCCTCTGACACGTTTTTTTTCTTTCCATTGGTTATACCAAAGTTCAGCTTCACCGAGGAAACCATTTAAATTGTATTATTTATAAAAACTTTCAGCTTTTTTAAAAAAATCCGCATAGTTCATACCAAGCACTACGCGAGGGTGTAACATAAGCAATGCTCATGCGGGTAAGTTTTCCTCAGAAGAACGCTTTTCAAGAGACATTATTGATGAATCTATGCACGGAATGATTAGCGATCTTCTGCAAAACTCGCCAGGAGTCTGTGCTGGAGGATTTGCACGATATTCCTGCTGATTTGCGACCCTCGGTATTTTGAAATCGGTGTTAAGACTCTCGGCGATGGTTTCCGCCTCGATGTTTCCTTAACATCTCTGTGATTCTTTTTATGTGATTTGCACATTGAAGTAAGTCCATACTTTTTGACTGTAGAACATTCACTTTTGGTTGCAGAAGTGCCAAATAGTTTGCTATGACACAGACACTAACAGTGAATTCCGAATTCGTGGCAGCGCAGTGCATTTGAAAAGCAGCTTTTCTCGTGGCAGTCTAGCCGTCTTTTGATGGTGTTTCAAGCGCCATGACAATTTGCACATAATGTTCTTTGAATATGGCAATACTTTCATATTTTTGAGACCAACGGATTCCGCAGAGCCTTGGTATATTTGGTATGCATTTTCGACGAGGGGTCGATTCTCGGAAGAATCTTGTTATGTCTTTTATTGTGGAAACCGTATTTAGTATCACTGCTATTTCGTTTAAGTCGTTTACAACCAGTGACTGGCACAGTGGAAATACAGCGCTCTCGTATACTTTTCTCGTGGAATTTTTCGAACACCACCATATTTTCCTGCCATAGTGGAACATCCGCCGTATCCTTTTCCGACGCACTTTTCTGGATCAAGGCCTACATTTTCTACAAAGTTGTCTATTGCAGAGGCTATCGATCTTGCATCTATGGCAGTTAGCTCTACAAAACCTAAAATTTCCTCTGGAACCATCATCTTTTCTTCGTCAAAAAATCTAACACCAATGGAAAGTTGCTCTTTCCCTGATATGTCACTGCTCTCGTCTGCCAGTATACTATAGGCATATGCGTTCTTTACGTCGGTAGTGTTGTCTCTAATAACATCTCCACATAGGCCGATTATTTAATTTTGAATCTGTGGTGGCATGTAGGTGGCATTTTCCAGCCCTTTTCTATGTGCTCTTTCAAAATGTGGTCACCACCAACTTCAATTTTGAGTTTAAGCAAATCTTCAAAAACACCTTCATGATGTTCTTTACGCCTCAAACGTAGGTCATGTGTACCACGAAACATCACAGTCGAAATTATTGATGTCACGACTTGCTTGTTGAATTCTATCTCTTTTTGGTGGACAGAAATCAGCTGAACATAGACAGGCATATTTTCGACGAAACGTTTTGCGGCTGTGGCCGCTGAGATGACGTGTGAGTTCTTGCATGTCTTTGTAGCGAGTAAAGGGCGTCACTATGGACGAGCCGAAAACACCATGCACAATGATTTATAGTGGAGTACCAATTGAACAACATCCCTGCAGGAACAGTTATAATAGTAAACCCAATATTGAAACAAAGAATATGACTTTTTAATTGGCAAAATGGATAACCACCTGTCATTTTAAAATAGATAGGGGATATTTCACAATTATAGGTACCTATGCTTCATAGGAGGGGGAAAAGAAGATTCAATAACATTCTACAATGAAACAAAGCTAGTATTAGATAGGGTAATTAAGAATGACTATATAATAATAGGTGGGGATGCTAATGCTCGAATAGGAAATGCACCCATAAAAGATATTATAGGAAGAAATGGAGAATTAATATTAAATAGAAATGGGAAAGTTTTAAGATACTTTGTTAGCTACAACAATTTAAGAATTGAAAATACATTCTTTAAACACAAAGAAAAATATAAATATACATGGTCTGCAAGAGGATTAAGATAAATCATAGATTGCATCATAGCAAATGAGAAACTGGTTAAACTATTTAGGGATGTAAGAGTAGTACGAGAATGCGATATAGGGTCAGATCTCTACCTGTTAAGAGGGAAACTGGATCTGAAAACAAAATGGTACCAACAAAGAACTGTGGTAAAACAGCCAGAAGAATCAAAATGGAAACGTCATATACTGAAGGAGGAATCAAAATGTTATACAATAGAAGAATACAAATAAACATGGTTTAGGTTTACAGAGCAGTCAGTAACCACACAAAACAAGGATGGTTTGATTTTAAAGAAATAATAGATAAATCTACCTTTGAGATATTAGGAAAATAAAAACCATGAATAAAAAAGAAAGGATTAATCATCTGGACTGATGTAATAGAAGATACCATACAGGATAAGAAAAATAAATACTTGGCATAGTTATCATCAAAGACACCTGAAGCACTAGAAGCATACAAAATTAGTTGTAAGGAAACAAGGAAGTTAGTTAAAGAAGCGTATAAATATAGTTGGGACAAATATACAGTTTATATTGAAAACTATATCCATAGAAGACAAAATATAGCATATAGAATAATGAAACATCTAGATATAAATTAAAAAGATGTTGGCAATCTTGAATTGCTTGATCCAGAAAGATGGCTCCAGTATTGTAAATCTTTGGACCAAATAAGATAAAGAGGCAGAACAAGAATCACAAACTTATATATAAACAAATGAAGTAGATAGACTGGAAATATGGGAACTTGAACAAGCATTAAAGCACTCAACAGAAAAAACCTGATCCAGATAATAATAATATTTAATTACTTAAATATCTTCCCACAGAGATTGTTAGATATTTTAAACCAATGCTGGGCACGAAGAAAGACTCCACAATAATTTAAATAATCATTGACAATACCTATATTCAAAACAGCAGATAAGACCCAATGCAAACATTATAGAGTTATTAGTTTGCTGAAAACAACTTATATTGTATATGCAAGAATTTTAAATCAAAGACTATGTAACACAGTTGAAACAATCATCATGGAAGAACAATAAGGATTTATAAAAGGAAGATCATGAACATATAATATTTTTACCCTAAAACAACAAATAAAAAAAATAAGAAAATATAATTGCCCAACATACACAATATTTATCAATTTCATAAAGCTTTTGATAGAGACTATAGAACTAAGTTATGGGATCTAATGACACTGAGAGGGATACCTATACATATAGTGGAAGTATTTAAGGATATATATGCAAACACAAATATATGTGTGAAACAACAAAATGGTGAACTAGAGAAGACTGATAATAACATTGGGGTAAGACAAGGATGTTGTACATCACCTACTCTGTTTAATTAATATTTGGACAACGCGATCCGAGAGTGGAAACAGCAGCTAAATGTAATAAATATACAAACTGACCTTTCCAAGAAGAATTTTACAATATCACTATTGTATGCAAACGATCAAGCCATTGTACCACATGATGAAAATATCCTGCAGAGAGCAGTTATTCAACTTCTCAAAATAGTGCACAACTATAATTTTGACATCTCTATAAATAAAACTAAATCCATGGCGTTTGAAGGACTCCAACCCCTAAGAAGTAAAATTTCAGTATAGATAATAAGATAATTGAACAACTGGATAAGTTAAAGTTTTTAGGATGCACATTATCATATAAAACAGAAGTAGATATAACGGTAATTATTAAGTTTAAGGACTTTTCTGAAAAACACAAAAAAATTCAAAATTATGATATATTTCTACTTTACTAATCACTTAGAACACGAATATATTAGGGGCGTAGCTTTAAAATAAGTACAACCTATTTTAAAAAATTGAAGAAAATTGCAAAATGAGCAGTATAGCCAGTTTGTTTATGTTTCTGAAAGAAACGTCCTAGACCAATAAAAGTTGCATTAATGGGTTCTGCACAGCTTACCTTGTTCATATTCAAGTGGGCGTAATGTTAAAATAAGTAGAACATATTTAAAAAGCTTGCTAAATATGTTTGTTTAAGTCTGTCAACTTTGGAGGAATTATACCAGCCCCCTACCTAGGTGAGTCAATTTATATTCTTTTGGTGTGTTTTACAGTTTCTTTAAATACCTACAATCCTACATTCGTGGTTTAGTGTAAAACCCAAACATCCTAGGTTAGTGTAAAACCCTACTATCCTAGGTTAGTGTAAAACCCTACTATCCTAGGTTAGTGTAAAACCATACAATCCTGGATTGGTGTAAAACCCAACAATCCTAGGTTAGTTTAAAAATGTAAAATAGTGATTCACCCATCATAGGGGTAGGTTCTGTTAGGTGGGCAGATATTACGAAATTAGTCTGATGTTAATGCCCCTAGTATATTCGTGTTCTGCATCATTAGTAGAGTGGAAATATACCCTTTTCCGCGAATTATTTTTATTTTTACAGAAAAGCCCCTAAACTTAATAATTACCGATATAACAAATTAAAATTGTCTCAAAAATGTGCGGGACAATTAGGAAAATCCTAAAAAATAAAGTAAGGAAGGACACAGTGATAAAATTGTACAAGACCATGGCAGTTCCATTATATGGTACTGTAGTGATACTTTGACAAAAGTAGGTTACAAGCAGTGGAGATGAGATTGCTGGGATCAATCATAGGAGTTACAAGAAGAGACTTACAAAACCCTGAATTTCAATTTTATATATAAAATACAAATGAGATGGCTTTACGCATGTAGAAAGCAGGTACCGTAGTACATAATAATCATTATTCTTTGTACTTGCTAAAACAACTTGGTGAGTGGTAGAAGCAAGCAACCTTATACTTAGCATTATCCCTATGGTAGAAGTGTCACTGCTGTATATTTAAGTCTAAATATGTGTAAATGTTATAAGTCATGAGCCCACACTCAATTTTGCCTCTCACAAACAAGGCACAAGTAGGGTACATGACACCTATGGTTGTTGAGTTGATTTCATTTTTAAAGTGAATATTTTCTTGTTAGGTCTGGTGGTGGGGTACTTCAACGTTTTATCACGTGCTGTCAGCAGGTGCGCTGCAGTTTCTGACAGGGTTATCAGTAACACGGATTGGCACAGTTGCAGTATTTTTAAATGACAATGGAGAATGAGGGACAGCACGGACCACATAAGAGACCCAGTCAAAGCCTCTATCTTAGTTTTCCAGTCTGTTGCCTACAAAAGCACAGTACATTTGTTTTGTTACGTCACACCATCTGGATTGACAGTGGAAATTACAGCTCGGTTAGCTCAGTTGGTAGAAATATGAGACTTTAAAGGCGCCAAACAAATATGAAATAAAGTAAAGTTTTTGTTTATTACTCTGTACTTTTATTTATCATTTAAATGCAACAGTTCTCATACAACCTTCCGGTATGCAAAGTCATGAACAGCTTCACAGACAAACAAGCAGAGCTGCGCCACAGTAGTTCAAGTAGTAACCACATCACTTAAAACTCGCATCGCAAGAGTAAAATACAAAGGCAGCGACCTCCCACACCGGCGGAGAGATAAACGAGCAGGATAAAGTTTGCCGGTGTGGGGGTTCTTTGTCACGCTCGATGCGTCTTCGGCAAGTGCTGGTTGTCTACTGATTTCTGCATACCACTCGCGGGCGATAGGCACACTGGGTTTTGTCGCAGCGTGCCTATCCCAAATAAGGGCAGGGCGTGGGCCGGCATCTCTTCCCATAGCCAGCCAAACTGCGTCGTCGGTAAAAATAATCAAACCTTCTAGAATAAAAACTGTTGACTGCAGTCGGATAGCTTATAAACCTAACTACCACGGCTTTAATTTTGAATCTCGATAAAAATATTACGAAGCCTCGCAAAACGAAAGAAATTTAACCAACTATCCCGATAATTAATATATCTGCGCCATTACAGTTTATATTAGTCAGCACAGGGATGAAGGGCATGCCCTAAAGCCAATATTACACGATACCTGCTGCCGTATTTGGTCTTGTACAAGCTCCTACAAGGCCTGGTGCACGAGCTGGTATACCAGCCGCTATATGAGCCGCCATGGAAGATTCATATTACACGACAGCAGTTCGCGTACTAGCATTTGACATCCTCTGTGGGTCCGCGGTGTGCGGTTCGAACAGTAAATAAGAACCCAATTTGTAGAACTGGTACCAGTCAGTAGCTTGCGTAAGTCCAGAAAAATCTAGCTAACACATCTTAATATTGCTGTATTATTGTTGGCCTTTACATTAATCCATTGGTTACTGGTGCAGTTTAATTCATTTTCTTGAAAGTGATGGTGAAGTCACGAAAGTAAGAGTTATTTTTAAATTTTACGAAAATTAGTAACTGTTTGCAAAATGCATTTTTTTCTTTAGATAAAAATTACTATCCGCATGTAATATGTTATAGAAAAACATAGTGTCAGACAGATTTTTGAACTCTCGCCCAATAGTTACACTGTATTACGACTTACGAGCATTATAACTTTACCGTTATACAACCACTTCACACACATTATGGTAGTGTTTAATTAAGTATATGTAAATAACCTCTTGAATTTATATTTTTAGTGTAGGTAATGTTTTAAGTATAACAGTTTTGAACAGTACTTAAAAGTTGTCATCGCTAATATTATTCATCTTTGTAGAATTTTAAATCTATTTCAAAGAGTTTCAACCTCACGGACTGTAATCAAGAGGAGGCATCCTTTTGGATTGTTCATCAACTCGTTTCACGTAGTAGCCACAGGGAGCGCCCTATGCTCAAACTGCAATGTGATTTCCCAGGTACGACAGCCGGTCTAGACCATGCCACGAAAAATAGGACGTGTCCTATTACGAAACCTGGTATGAAATCTGGCCGTACAAGGCAGGAAATGCCACGACGGGTGCCATATTAGCTGATATAATGGCAGCTATGGTGGACCTTGCAAAAGCTTTCACGGACTCTGGTATCATGTAATGTGGCCATTAGACGTGGCCTCTCCCTATGATCCAGCGTCAGAGGTTCCACTATAATCCTACGTGCCTGGTCTAGTGAGAGGTGTTTTAGCCCCTATCAATGCATACTCACTCCCTTATTAAGATTGTTTGAGGTCATCCTAGCGCCTTTAGGCTCATACAGAAAATTGGTAAAAAATATAAAAAGTAACACAGCCATGAAGCGGCTGAGTAACTAATACGCTTGGTGACTTTTCATACAACACATTTTATTTAGTGAATCCTCATACGAGGCACTTACATGGTTGTCCCCAATACGGCTCGGGTAACTCCTATGCTGTTAAAACTGGCACAAGGCCTACATGACTTTATAAGTTACGCCTCAGGAGTGTACAAAACTCCTGGGTAACACGCTCTCCGGATTACAAAATTACTTTAAGGTTCCAGATAAAAAGAAGAAAAGCTATTGGTAAACTACATGTTTGATGCAAAAGTAGTGGAGGCCCAGGAAGGCAGCACGCGAAGTGCACCCTTCTCGGTTACCAGGAAGCAACTGGTGTCACGGCGTTCATGCCAGCGGATTTGCATGGCGTGCACGCGTAAATGTATGGGAAGTTTTAAATGTGAATTCCAAAAATTACAAATGACTTACAACTAATGGTGATGATTATTGCATAATAACACTTTCAAAATGATGCAATGAGGACTTTTAAAACAAAAATCAAACACAAATAAGAAAATACACTGTGGCACTTAGTGCTTAACGTACTTCTGGGTCGTTACTTCTTATGTGGTATAAATAATGTAAACAAATAAATAATATTGTGTTTTGGGCAACTTGGTGCCCGACATCAAGTTCAATGTCTCCCTGAAAAAATGCACTTTTTACAATGATACACAAAAATGAAACAATAAACTAAATACACTGAGACGCTTTAACGCCTTTTGTATGCATGTCTTATGTTTGTTTTGAAACCTGCAGGTTTACGTTGACAAGAATAAACAAATGACAAGGATACACTCGTCGCACTTGAACGCTCTACATAACTGCGTTACGTGATGTGTTATGCTTTTGAGAAACATGAGCTCTGTGAATAATGACTTAGGTTTTAATTGATTTTGAGGCATTGATTATTTGACACTATTCACTGCTTTAGGATTTAATTACCACTTTGCACAGCACGTTACTTCATACACTGCACTCCAGCAGCAAAATGGTGAAACACTAAGCTAAAACTCTTACAGGCAGAGTGGCAGTAGACGGGACGAACGGTCGCAGGTAGATGGAACGTCGAACACGTCATTATAACAGAGTATTTAGTTCAGGTTGTGATTAAGTAAATATCTTTGACCTGCTGGAGACCCCGACATTACACTCAATGAGGAATTATCATTTGGAAAAATAAGTACACATATGCTATTAAATAGTATGTGAAATGACACAAACATGCCAATACTGAACAAAACACACAAAATCAAAAATTTGTTCAGAGCAATTCAAATAAATTGTGACCCAACTACTGATTGTTTCACACCTAAATTTTTCCTCAATACAAGTTTTTCAATGTTGGTGAATCAGAAATGATGTGGTTGATCTTTTAAGAAAATTACACATAAGGAGAAAAAATTAATTGCATGTCATTAAATAGTAAAATTTGCAAGCTTACATATTTCAATTTTGTGTCAGTATGTTAACTTAATTACATGAATTGCTAAAAAATAAGAAAAGTAAGTACTGTGGTTAAAAGTTGATTACTTACCTGCAGCCTGCAAACCCATGTCCTCTGTATAGGACCACTCCGTCCTGGCCAATCAACATGTAAAACATGATTCCTGCATCAAATAACAAAAAATACAGCTGCCACAACATCAAATGCACTGTTTATTAACTATAATTTCTCCTGATATACATAGCAGCCAACAAGGATCTAAATCTAAAAGTGTGGTGGAGTAAATTACAAAACACCAGCATTCAGTTGTAAAGGAGAAGGAAAACCACTTTGTAAAGACCACCCTGATTCAGTCGAGATTCATGATGGTACTAATGAATCACATAAATGCTAGGTGCACAATTAACCATTTTGCCAATCAATTTGTAGTTGACTAGTAACAATAAAATAAAAACTTCATAAATTGATAAAAAAAACATTTAGAATAAATTACTTTGACTAGTGTTTCCAACAAACCTGAGAACCATTGTTGGCCTCCCCCAACCCACACACACTATTTTTACACAGCTCAATTTTTTTTTCAATTTCAGTCTATCTTCCCTGAAATGTGGGTGGGAAAGCCCATTTTAGTAAACACACAGTGACATGCTAAGAGTTTGACAGGATGCCTGGGAGTACACAAATCACACTCAACACCATCTCCACCAATAATTATTTCCATCAGTGCTTGTGTAGAATAATGAGTTCTCCGGGTAATTGTAAGAGCTATCATATCACCTCAAATGATTTGTAATTTTATGCTGACTTGGCATGTGTTACATTTGAGTTGGGTTACCAGTATTTACTTTTTACACTGTATGACACAGTAATTGGGTGAACCTATTTGAAAACAGTGAGTATCCCCAGAACGTTATAAATTGTAATAGTTAAAACATAAATATGATAACTTGTAATACAGGTAAAAGATTTAATTTTATATATGTAAATTATGTTATATATTTGTCTTTTATAGACATCATATTTCAAATTGTGCCACTGAGGGGTCATAAACAAACGTAAGATGGTTATTATTATTATTATTATTAGCATTAACATGTCTACAGACACACTGGATATAGGGATTGTCAAATAAATTTCAAACATTAACAGACACATTCTATAAAGAAATAGTCATATAAGATTGACATTTCAAATACAGTATATATACATACTAAGAAAAAAATATCAGCTCAAAAACTGTGAATCAAAAAAAATTAGTAGCCTATATTATAATGGATTATGGCAAAAAAAAAAATGGCAAAATAATAACTGAAAATGGTTTACATGGATATTACTTATCACACTAATTACAAATTTCATGGGGGCAATACGTAATTTGCAGAATATACCATGAAATGTGATAGTGAGGATGGGTATAAAGATCAGTGTGTTTTGCAGTAAAAAATTTAAAATTTGTGTCAAGTGTATTTCTATGGGCTCGCTGAACCGTGTTAAACGAGAGAATACCTTTGGAAACCAAACCTTAATGCACAAAATGTGATTCACAGGATATATTTATGCAGACATGCTAAGGTTGTACAGATATAAGCCACAGTAATCAAGCAGTGTTGAAATATCATATAATTCCATTGAATTTTTCAAGGCTTTACCTTGTCTATATTCACGAGAGGATTGTACTAATATAATGTAGAAATACTAGAAAAAATATACATATTAGTATATCATACAAAAAAGACGTTCACAGGTGTTGTTTACGAGCAGTTTACGTGTATCACCATGATACATTCTTGAACAACAATGCACAGAGACAGGAAACAAATGTGCATCGATTTTGGTCTTTCAGTCTAATTTTTACCTATTTCAAGTAACAGTTGTATGCCAGTAGCATGTGGAAGTGCAGTATATCATGTGCATTTAACAGTGTGAAGGCTTGTAATTGCGAGTGCTATTAAGCGTGTTTTGTTGCGATTATTTCCATGTGAAGTGTTAAATCTAATTATTGTGTGTAAATATGAGTGTAGGTGTGGAGTTTCAACACAATAGAATGGAAGGTAAATGTGTCCTATACGCGAGTTATCAATAATACTCCACCAAGGAGCTATATTCGCCGGTTATATAACGTTATTTATAGTGTAGTTTTTGCATGTAAAGTAAGTGTAGTCAATTGTAATGTGTAGTATTGCGTTGAAGGGCTTATGTACTGCTTCTGCCTAGCCGTGTCAAATGGAGAAGACCTAACCAAGCTAAACCTAATTTCACGATAGGTGAATCACCAGTGGTGGATGGACAGATGCGCACTTACTAATTATACTTTTCATAAAACACTATAACGTGTTGGCACTCTCTACCCTGTAATCACACATCATGAAGTTGGGTTAGGTCTTATTGCATTTAACCTGGTTAAGCAACTCAAATGACATTATAATTTACATAAATTTTACGTGATTTACCTTAAAATTTCCTTGATGTTCATAGCCCTTATTGCATTTGGTAGTATGTACTGTGAATATTGTGATGCCCTTAATAAATTTGTGTTCAGTGTGATTAGTAATGTCAATTTATACCATTTTCCAAGATATGTTTTGTATTTTTCGGAAAAGCCACGATTCTTAATAATTACCACACGCAGTATTTGCCATACAGCACTACTGCCATTTTACAGAACCACCACCATTCTTTACCTGCTACAAAACACATTAGGGCATGGTGGTAGGGGCTCAGTTTTAATGTCTAAGATACTCCAATTACAGAGGTGAGCTCAGCTCATTCAACAATTGGCGAATTGTTGAAACAATTGGCCCCATAACTTCAATTAAGCGTACCGTACATGATACCAACTGTATCAAATAATGTAATTTACTGGAGCCCACCCACCCAGCGAAGTTTCTGATAACAGTGTGATTGATTACATTTACGATGTCCCCATCCCAAACCTCCTTTCCCAAGAGCATTTCATAACGATCTACAAAGATGTGGTTAGGGGAACGCAAATGTGAATAATGCCTTGACAAAGTCACAAACACAATGTTGCTACAGAATATCAGGATCGCATTTCCCAAACTTTTCCAGGTTTCGACATTAAAAAAAACTTAACTGAAAAAAGCTAGCATACTGAAAATTGATTCAGTACCTATCAGTTTTAAGATGAATTCCTTTAACTGTTACTGAGAATGTTTGGCCATAAAGAAAATACATTACATTATAATGTATTACAGGCTTGAATTTCCAGAATGTGCCACTTGTTTCCCGGACTTTTCCAAGTTTTCCCTGACCATTCCAAATTCCTTGACTTTCCCAGGTTTTCTAGTCCTGCAGCAACCATGAAGCAGCTTGTAAACAGTTGCTTAAGGTAATTTACCCCATATACATAATACATACAATTTTGTATCACAAGCAGATTATTCAAATTTTTTGAAATTATGTTTTCTCAAACCAATATTCCTATGCATGCCCTATTATAATGTGTGGTTAGCACAAACACATGGGTGGCAGGATAAACATTATAACCATGTTGCTAATGAATGTCAACATCATTACTTTTTCAAACAGCATCTGTTCGTAAAAGTATCACGAAAAACTGAACAAAATGTCAACTGAAATCCTCAAGAAAAAAAGAAGCAATACATTATTGCCTAACTACATTCAAAATATAACTTCTATAAGGGGTAAGAACTAAAATGTAAGTGGACGTAAAAGCTACGGGAAGTGAAGATTGCAGGCTTCCACAGCCGTTGTCAAGATGGCAATCTTGGCTTCCGGACTGGAGCCCATCTTGTTGCAGTTTTATTTTCCTAATCTGCCATATTGCTAAGTATTGAGTGTATGTCTGAGGTAGGGATCAGAGCTGATTCCGTCTCAGGTCTAGGCCCCATACACCTAGAGGGAAGGGTAGTCGTGCAAAGGAGACGGCATCGCGGCAGAGAGGGATTGGGCAGCCACTGCCACAGTTTAGGGCAGTGACTGCCTCCCTGAGTCTGCCTAGAGCTGTAGCTATAGCTAAGACAGGAAAGAAATACAAGCTTGTCCGTGCATTACTGAAATGCTACAGGAAACAGAGGGTGTGGATAACCATGCTCTTTAATGTGAATTAGAAAGTGTTGGAATAGTAGAAGGGGG
>NQII01000079.1:1451795-1491447 GCA_002778355.1 Clitarchus hookeri | reverse complement strand
GGGGGGGGGGGTGCTTGTGGGTGCAGGCACTCGTGAGGTTGTACTGCTGCCAACATCCCTGCACTGGAAAGCCAGCACAACAATATTGGCAGCAGCAAACTGAACGCAGTGCCCCTCTGCTTCTCGTTGAGTACGTAAGAAAACTAGGCAGCTCAGTCACGGCGCCTACTCCATCTTCACTCTTCCGCGCTGACGGCAGGATCTAGGAACTTCATGCCGTAAGTGAAGGCAGGGAGAAACGCCCGGGGAGCCACCCCTTCCCCATTCACCAAAATAGTTTGTCGGTCATAGGTGAGCTCTAACGATAGCTCAGCGAGACATCCTACAGCCAGCCAGTGGTGTGGCTAGCCGCTGGCCCAGGATGAAGGCTGATGTCAGCGATACTTCCAAGGAACAATGCATTCCGGTTCCATTCATCGCACATCCGCTATCAGCAGCCAGCAGAATCCAGCAGTGAGGTTTGCCACACTTCACTCTGTGGCACCTCAAGATCCCCCTCCCCGCCATGATTGTTGGGCTGATGTGCTTCGCCATCTCGTACTGAGCTACCCAGGTTCCCAACGACCACGACGACGGTGCTTGCGTTGGTCCACGTGCTGGTATTTGAATATTCCCATCTACCCCAGAGCCTGGGATCCCCTATCCGCCACATGGGGAAGCAACAATTTGCGGTTAGTCGCAGCACCTGAGCTGCCATAGTCCCGCATCACTCGCAGAAGCCCCTCGCCTTCGCTGGTTCCAAGGGGCAAAAGAGCAGCCACGAGCACGATGTCCCACAATGAAATTACCTGAGAAAATAAGTAGCGAGGTCGAACCCTTAACTTAGCAGTGCCACAAGGTCTGGTGATGACAAGCAGTGTTGACGAACAACCGCTCTGGTTGTAGGGACTCGCCCACATACTACAAACAAATTGAACTAGCCACTTGCCAACAACACTACAATACAGCACACCAGTCTCTCGACGGGTGGGAGCTTCACTCCTCCACTGATACACCTACACGTAAAACAGTGATTAACCGCTCTAAATATGGGCCTGGAACCCATTTCAAAAAAGAAGCACAGTACTGGCTCAATGATTTGAACCAAGCCTGTCGGGCTGTGAACTAGATTTATAAACCCACTCAAACAAATTATGGGATCCTTGGTTCACAGTTTCATGACAGCCGTCCCTCTAGGGACATATGAGGATGGCAGCGGCTCCCGAGTCTAGTTTTAAGAACTCTGAAGATGCCTCCTGCTAGGTATGGCAAAACGTCAGTTACAGAAATCAACAAGACACGGCTTCAGCCCAGAATACCATACGGAAAGTGGAGTTTCATTTTTTTTTTTAACTGCACTGTTAAAATCCAAATGCAAAATAAATTATTGTGAAACTTTAAAATAGGCATAAGACAAAATAATAAAAATCCTCATGAAGAAATATTATGAGCATTACACATAAACACGGTGATGTTAATCCGCTCTGTAAAGATATAATATTACGCTACAGAAAATGAAAAACTGGTTTAACAATAACGCACTTAATCTTAATATTTATCAGTCTTGACTTATTTTGATTTCATTTAAAAAATAATTGCTCCAAAATGCCAGAATCCACCAGACTAGCGGATGGAGATATTTGGGCGGCTCTTAACATCAAATGGCGAATGAAGGCTCACCTTTAACTAATGACACTAGGGTTACAAACTTCTTCAGATTTGCCCTGTAAGGGACACTCCCAACAACTCGACACATGACAGCTGACCCCAAAGAAATTATCAAGGAAAATTGTTATAAAAAGAACAGTTTTGAGTGCTATCTGTAATGTGCAAAAGTCAGTATTATACATCTGTCAACACTTTGTCTGAACATTTAGAAAAACAAAATATTAAGGTTCTTGGCTTTGGGGTGTTAGCAGTGTCGAAGTGGATAGTTGTTCCACTTTGACGCAGCTAACACCCCAAAACCAAAAGACCTTGACTGGTTAACACGTAAACTCTCAACATTACGTAATTTTTCTCCTCAAGCTCGCAATTGGTTTGCCTCCTCCTTGATTCCAGCAAGCAATGTTTGGGAAAGATGTTTCTGAATGGCACCTGTTATGTCTGGTGTTCATCTGTGTTCTGTGCTTGTTCTCTACAAGTTGATGCTCTACGTACATTCACGGCTTGAATGAAATACTGCAATGGTTGCCACAGAATGATCTGCTTCTTAATGTGCAAAAAACTAAAGCTATATTAATTGGCTCTAACAAGCTTCTTCATAAAGTGGACAAGTAATTTATATGTAAGCTGGTGATAATAATTGAATGTGTGAAAAATTTGTTTTAAAGAGATTAATATAAAATTAATTACGTACGTAGGTTTATTTGTCGGGTGTAGTGTGATACAAAGTAAAATTGTCTAGACACCATGTATTTCCTCTATGCTCGCTGCAGTTAGCTAATCTGTTGTGATGCCGATCAAAAGGCGGCAACCCTTTTATGTTGAGCAGCATGAGAGAAATTTCTTTAAAACTCTGAAAATTAGTCAAATATACTTAGCGCTGGTCTCGAAGGCAGCTCGCTCAGTTCAAAAGCACTAAAAGCTATTTGCAATGCGTGTCAGCACCTCTTCTTAATCATGCCCCCGCATATTTGTCACTGAGGCGCCCCTCTAACACCTCCCTAGCCTGTGATGGGCAGTTTGTAACTGAATTATGATGGAAATCGCTAGAGCAAAATTATGATGAACTGTATTAAATGGCGTCTGGAGAGAGAGTCCTCCGGGGTTCATATCTTAACGCCGTAAAACTCGGTAAAATCCCCAGATTAAAGTGACTTCCTAAGAGATAGCGCTTCGTTATCAGTCTCTAATTAACTTATTTCTCAGTGGCAAAACTGTAATGATAACACCAGGTAAATGTGCAAAGAGAAAAAAGTCAATAAAATTCAACACTTTCAAAGACATATGAGACACTGAACGTAAAAATAAACGAAAATAAAAAAACTGTCAAAAAGTGTGATACTGTAAACAAATAAAGTAAATAAATTGTAATTTTGAGGTAATGTCCTAAAATACAATGCTAGCTACTTCTTAGGGTAGGGGCTTTAAAATACTGTCAAAATATATATTTACCAAGCTGCAAATTAAACAAACACAAACAAGTCAGCTTTAAACACTGGAACTGCAACATCATATCTAAGTAATCTTTCATAAGTTGATGAGCCACTTAACTTCACTAGCAAAGATCAAAACCTGGAAAAAGTCATTAACAAAACACTTTTGTGGCTAGATCATACCACAGCTGTATGTAAAAGGATTTTACTTCTTGCTTACATTCTCTTAAGCGTTAAAAGAATCTCTTGCCGTTATCACTTAAGCTGACACTTGTTAATGCGCTGATATTTCCCATGGGCAGAGGGGTTCAAGTGTACTTCCCAATACCAACATGTGTATCTGTTAATTGTCCTCACACGAATATCCCCATATTCCTGTGGATGCCCCATTAGATTGTGAGTGAAAAGCGATGGAGCGATGGGAAAAATATGAGACATTGGTGGCATTACCTGTGTGTAAACACACAGTATCGAGATGTACACTAATCTCGCCTAATTGACTTTATGAAAGAGAATTTTACTTTCTAAACCGGTCAGTGTACGACTCTCTCAATTCATTTCCACCACTCTAACAAGAAACACATTGCATTTCCTGGTGAATTTGATTCCGTACATTATAGCAAATTCCTAGGTTTCACAGTAAAAGTAAATCATGAATCTACAAAATTTAGCAATATATTCTTAGCGACATTGTAATCATTGCACACATTCCTACACCTGTGTGCTACCCTAGACATTTGTCAATCAAAGCAACAACACTTTAAAGTAAGTTACATTTTTATTCTGTACATTCGGTGATTATGTGATACATCATTAAATAGCACCAGAAATGGGCACGTTTTACATAGGCCACATGCAATGCCATCGTAATCCCGACCAGAGAAAACTACCCAGACTGTTATCGAATTCAGGAGTACACGAGTTCGGTTCCCAGATTCTAGTTTCTCTTTCCCATGGTTTTCCAAACTCACTGGAGGAGAATGCTGCTTATTACAGGGTTCGGCCGCTCGCTCCCACAAACCTGGCTGTCCGAACTAACAGTTCCGTGCCTAATGAGCCTGCTGTCTAGACGTTAATCCGAAAACAATCAACAGAACCACTACACTGTAAATACAAAACTTGTTCTTACAAGACAGCACCATCTACTTCCATGCAGTTCTAAACTTGTTATCACAAATTCTTCCTGAATCATGTTGACCACTTATTTATTATGTAATACAACACTGGAACTATACACTGATAATTCAAAATAAACACTCTACCGAAGGTATGTAAACTAGACAAATTCCACACAAACAACAATAAATTGTTGACTGTGTAACATCTTTGTTATTTTCCTCCGATCAGTTGCTACCAATATGACCAACACTATTGCTATACGGAACATTCCCTTACAAACAGAATTTCTTTTGTAAAAAGATGAATATATAGGTTTTTCATTCGTGCAAAACAAAGTACTACATATTTAAACTATGTGTACTATATTTATCTTTAGTGTTTGTTGTAGATACATGAACAGACAGGGACGGAATTCTTTTATAAAAACGGGTATAGGAAAATTCTACATCAGGTCAGTCGGGGCACGTAAGAAATGCATTAATAATAATAATAATAATAACAAACACCAGCAATTAGGCTACCGCCAGGTGGCGAGCTCTCTCACCTCTCCCCTGCCTGGTACCCGCCCAGACTCCCCTTCCACGCCCTTCCAGAACTTTCCAATCCCCCTCTCAGATACCTATTCCACAGGCAACACATTCCACTCCCTCACAGCTTACCCCGCTCCATTCTCCTTACACCCTCTGAAGTTTCTCACTGTCGTTTCATTTTCCTCTAAACACAACTGGGAAGGAGGGGTGCACTGAAATGTTCCGCTAAGATTTATATTAACTATTGAAATTACATCAAGGTTGTAGTAAATTACATAATGGCATACAGGTGCAATGCACACATGGTTGCCCTCCATAGTGCTGTTGGATGCAGACTTAATACTCCTGGGGTGCAACTTTTCTCATTATTTAATTAATGATCTAACTTAGGTCGGTTTTACAGTGAAAGCCACTGGCAGGTTACACAAACCAGGCCCATGTACGTATACCTTCGGGCATAACTGTAAGTAAACACAGTGTGGCCAATTATTGCTCTTGTTACTTACCTGCTCATTCTTGCAACCATTTCTGGTCCTGGGCTCCATCATAACTATGGCACTAAGCTTAAAACAACTAAGTAGTGTTAACATAAAGAATTCCGATTCTTGTTATCATTGAATAAAGATGAGATAGACACATTTTTCGACTTCTGTGCATGAAGATGACACATAGCGGCTTGACGTGTGCCACGTTCCTAGCATCCATTCGTCGTATTGCTATGCGCAGCTCACGCAGGCCCTCTACTAGGTTCGCAGCACCTGAACCAAGGACGGCTGCCATAAACACCAACTGGAGCAGTGGGTACGAACACGACCAGCTGAGCCACCATGTAACCATTGGCATCAAGTAACCGTCCTACCTTTCTGCTTCAAAGAGGTAACTTCCCCTATAGCATAATCAGCTTGAATCAAGTTTGAATCAAGATTTCTATGCAAACCAACAACTTTCAATCAAGCTAACTAGTCTTCACAGGACAAGATCGTAGCAAACATAATTAGTTACACTTGTTGCAAGCTTGCCTTGGCAACCTACAAGCATAATTCAGGTTATCTGCAAGCTTGTCATTAGCAAAAATGGGCCAGTCGCAAGAAATTGAGCTTGAATCAAACTTAAATCAAACTTGAATCAAACTTAAATCAAACTTGAATCACACATGATAGCGCAAGCCTGCTCGGCAAGGCAAAAGCCAAATGGCAAGATTTCCACAAGCTTACATGTTATCGGGGTTTGGAGGCATACTCGTTCATACTGGCTGATTACTCCTGAAATCTCTCCCAGAGGAAACTGCCAAGAAAATGAACATCACATTTATGAATCAATGGCATCTGCCGGCCACCGACCACACATGTGCCCCTCCAGCTGTTGTATACACCACTTTTCGTGTACTCGGAGTGAAGTGAGAGTGTTTGGCATGCACCCCTTATTTTTTTCTAAAAGCTGTTGAAAAGTTAGGCTCATTTAAATCGGAGTAGGCAGGAAACATGTGTTTATTATGCAGTATTTTTTAACAACCTGGACCCCTTCTTCTTGCCTTGAATCACTTGGACTCGCCTAGTAATATCAGAGTCTTGGTGGCCTCAACGAGGGGCACCACACCGAGAGGGAGTAGATGATGCTGGCAGGCGACAGTCGGGGGGGGGCTCCCCAAAAGCACCACGCCAGGATGCGAAGTGAGTAGTCGTGCGACGCTGAGAGCGGGAGTCGACTGGTGGCCTCAATGAGGGGCGCCACACCGAGAGAAGAGTCAGAAGTCGTATCGTGAGTCGCAGAGGATAGAACCCCAGAACAGCCAGTAGTGGAGAGCTGTGAAGGGCCGCCCATCTTACCAGACCTCAACCTACTGTCAGATCACCCAGAAATACAAATACAGCTAAGTACAAGCATCGTCGCTAAAGGGACATTACCCGATGCCTAGCGTTCCCCCAAGATGTCAGAAGCAGTTAGCACGAGTACTTTATGCCGCCCTTAAGGCTCCCAACTCGCGGGGTACCGTCTCGGAGTAAGTAGCTATGTGTATTCTTTCGAGACAAATATAATCTAGTAAACTGAAACACCGAGTGTCTACATTATTATTTACCCTCAACATTCAAGGCACCCATAGTCTGTGCCTGGTAAAGGTAACTCGTTCCCTACGAACCAGCCTGTATCCCACAGGTGATGAACAGTGTCAAGTTATTTTTCGCACCCAATGTGGGGTGTAGTGAATTTTGTTTAGGCAGAAAACAAGAACCAGACTATACCCTAAAGAAGGGGACTCCCCCCCAACCGAGCTAGTCAGGATGAAAACGACTTCGGGGAGTCTAAAACGTCGTGGCGCCTAACAATAGCCAGGTAGACCGAGAAGAGTCGATTTTACGATTTACGAGGCCGGTAGACTAGGAATTAACGAGTATGAGCGAGAGAAGAGGGCGTAGAAGTGAAGGGAGATTAGCGAGGAGCAGAAGGGAGCGGGAATGAGGACGATGAGGAGGAGCGAAGAGGCGAAGGGAGATTAGCAAGGAGCGGAAGGGAGCGGGAATGCGGACGAATAGGAGGAGCGAAGAGGCGAAGGGAAATTATAGAGGAGCTGAGGACGAGAAGGAAGTGAACGAGGACAAGAAAGTAGGAAAAGTAGGCCCCTAGCTCACCGGATGGTGGACAATGGTGTGGCGATATAGGGCAAAAGTGATAAAGCCACACAGCCCCCAGCGCCGCACGTTATATCATTCAAAGGCTGCTCATGGCTCCCGAAGCGCCAGTGAGACACGCTTACCGGACCGAAAATACGCAAGAAGCAAGAGAAGGAGAAGTAGCGAGCAAAAGGGAACAGGTGAGCAGGAGAGAAGAAGGAAACGAATGGAGGCAGGAAACGAATGAGGAAGAGAAAGTAGGTGAAAGCTGCGAGCGAGGCAGCTGGAAAGAGTGGGCGTGGAATGAAACAAGCAGTGTGTATGGAGCAACCCCAAGATGCCCCTTACGATTTATCACCGACGTAGAACCGAACACTAGTAAATATTGAGGAGGCGAGGATGTACCGGGGGACCACAGCCGACCCGAGGACGAGTGCCCGCAGCAGTCTGGAGATGGACCCAGGAAACCAAGATGAGAGGATGGCGATGTAGCCTTCCCTCCGCACATTGTCAGGGTCCCAGTGTGGGGCGAAACATCTCCTAATCGTAAGCGGAACGATGCCAGACATATCCAGTCTTGGCGCACCTTCCGAGCCCGAGAGGGACCCGACTTCTATAGAGAAAAACGCAGGTACAACAACGAAAGTTCAATGAGCCAAGCCTACCAACCCAGTGACAGACTCTGTGTAGCATGAGGTAAGTCTGTTTACCTCATGTGGCCCATTAAGAGAACTAGGGTGGGGTGCCTGACCTGACTCTGAAACATAATTTTGTTTAGTAAGTGTTAAGTCAGGAATATAGGCCATAAGCAGAGTTATAGTGTGTTTATTTTGTTACCCTGTTAGTTTTTAATTGTGTGTTTACTTCCGCCCACTGTAAGACCGCTCGTATAAGCGGCAGAGAGTGCAGGAGATAAGTTTTTACTCAGGAACAGAGTTTCCAGCCTAGAAGATAAGAGTGTTTTTCTTCTAATTGTACAGTCTGCGAGCTGCCATAACAGTAAACCCATGTCACTACACGTAACAGCTGCCAGGCAGCCTTGCTCGATTACCGGCCGTCTGCCAATCAACTTGTTTGCTACTTTCAAGTAAGCCTTCGCCTTACCAGGATGGCACAAGCAGAGAAAACATAATGAATTAAAAAATGCTGTGATCTGGATGGATTACTTAGAACATGTTGTGTAACAAGGGTTCAAATATGTTTGTAAATAATGTAAGGGAGTCCGAGATGTGTGTTACCCTGTTGTTTTAGTGAGTTCAAATATGTAACATACCAGCATGTAATCTAAAAAACTTATCAAGTGACGTGCTGCCCATGGCAGAAGTAGGCCCTATTACAGTCCGTCATCTTTTGTGCCAACCCCCAAATGCTGTGGACTAATTGCGTTAAGTTTTTAACCACCCAGTAGACTTCCCGGGGGTTTCTATGGCCTGCGATGTTAGAGTAAAAAGGTACATTGTAAATAACCATGCCTTCAGCATTATGTTGTTACCGCGGAGCCCAGGGTAAAGTTCCCCTTAACAGCCAGGCCGGCATGTCTGGATAGCAAGTGGAGGCGCGCGACCTTGAGCGACAACCAACTGGCCAGACCGGATTAGGGCGTGAAGGAAGGAAGAGAGAGAAGGAATTATAACTAGACTACAGCTGTCAGCATGATGTGGGGTGGGCACGAGATAAATGCCATGCTAGCCGCGAGCACATGCCACTCGCATAGAAACCCGCAGAAGAGAGGCAAGACAGAAGAGCAACCGCAAGCCGACGCCTTGATGTGGGTGTGTAAGGGTTGCACCGGCCGGGAGGAATTGACGCTTGCCGCATTCATTGTTAGTATTAGAAGCACCGCCGTCACACGCCCACTACCTTAAACCAGTGTAGGACCCCCCAGTAGACACGTGCTGCAGTACACGTGCCGCGAGGCCAGGCCGGCTCCGTGGGTAGGCGGACAGGAAGTTAACACGTGCCGAGGAAATTCCGAGGTAAGCTAGGAATTCGCCCACGAGGCAATTAAGAAATGTGCCAAGGTGGGCAGTGCCTAGAATATCGCTGACCTACCCTGTGAGGTTAGATACACAGGAGAAGGGCTGACAGTGTTTGGCAGTATTGCTCCGCTCCCCCCCCCCTTTTTTTCACCCAGCAAAACACATGAGAACATGGACACATGCCGAGATAATGCAGAGGCTCCCCCACCCCGGAGGAGACCCATGGAAAAACACTGATGGAGTTTACACATGGAGGATGCCGAGGGGGACTTAAGAGTCCTGGCAGATGGAGGAAGAAGTGAGTTGTTCAGTGGCCTCGCCACGAGGCGGAGGTAGACAGTTGCATCATACTGAGATGCGAAGTTAGTCAGTCGAGTGAGTCGTGTAGAGTTGTCAGTTGAGGCCGGGGAGCGGACCCCGGCTAGATCAGTCGGTGATTTAGTCAGTCGAATCACCACACCGGGACAATGGTTTAGTGTTGGAGGTCCGCGCCGAGAGGCGGCAGTCGGGTGGGGGCTCGCCAGGAGCACCACATCAGGACGAGGGAGTCAGTCAGTCAAAGTGCTGACCTCAATGAGGGGCGCCACGCCGAGAGGAAGTAGACGGCGCCGGAAGGTGATGGTCAGGTGAGAGTTCGCCAGGAGCACNGTTCGCCAGGAGCACCACGCTGGGATGCGAAGTGAGTAGTCGTGTGGTACCGAGAGCGGGATTCGAGTGGGGCCTCAATGAGGGCACCATGCCGAGAGAAGAGTCAGGAGTGGTATCGTGAGTCGCAGAGGATAGAACCCCGGAACAGCCAGTCATGGAGAGCCGTCAACGAGACCGAAGGGTCAGCCCGAAAAAGAAAGCCAGCTAGACTGAGCCGAGGGTCCATGAAGGGCCTCCCAGCTTACCAGACCTCAACCTACCGCCGGAACACCCAGAACTACAAATACAGCTAAGTACCAGCATCGTCGCTCAAGGGACATTTCCCGATGCCTAGCATTCCCCCAACATGTCAGAAGCAGTTAGCACGAGTACTTTAAGCCACTCTTGAGGCTCCCAACTCGTGGGGTACCATCTCGGAGTAAGTATCTATGTGTATTCTTTCGAGACAAATATAACCTAGTAAACTGAAACACCGAGTGACTACATTATTGTTTACCCTCAACATTCAAGGCACCCATAGTCTGTGCATGGTAAAGGTAACTCGTTCCCTGCAAACCAGCATGTATCCCACAGGTGGCGAGTAGCGCTATGTGTTCGGCTATGACACACTTGTATACCTGGGTTGAAACATCAACATGCGTATGTACATTTGCAAGTTCATGCTTCATGATACACTGGATTTATTTTAGAATTGGTAATCCGAATCTCGCAAATGATCCATGTCGTTATATTACGATGCGTAGTGTGTAATTAAAATAAATTATTATAGAGGACTTGGCTTATTTTTTTTTCATTGGGCAGGCCCTTGGAGCATAAACAGAGGGATTTTTTTGCCACTGCGAAGGTAAAATAGTAGTGCATATATGGGCGAATGGGAATAATTTGTTATGGCAGCTGGATGGCTGTGGCTGACGGTTTTCGGCTCAACTCGGACGAGCTCTGCTGTCTTCGGCTCGATGCGGGGGTGCACAGAAGCCTTCGACTCGAGATGGTTGAATTTACCTGAAGGTGCTGAGCTGTTACGACCACTAACCCTTCAAGCATGTCTGTTTCTTGGAGTCGGCGACCATATTGATTTAATAGGTATACAGTATGTCAAATCGCAAGTCTTTGGTTTTTTCGTGTTTTTTTTTTTAATATATAGAGGAGCATGTGTATTAAATTACATCAAGCTCTTTATTCATTCCTAAATTTCATTCGTAAATTTCATTCCTCAGTGTGTTTCCTCAATGTATGGTACACTAACTATAGTTTCAAACATTTTGTGGTAGAGTGCGCTGATAACTCGAGTTTTCAGCATTCTCTGTTAGAGTGTGCTAATGGGGAAAATATTTAATGATGATGCCACATTGCTCGCTCATGGTCGGCTGTTGATCACGTGAAAATCGGACTGTGCTGGCATATAAGGCAGGCAGATTCGTGCTGATGTGACCACAAAGCTGCAAACGAGGTCGCAAACCTGGTGATGAACTCATTGCCCCTAATTATAATTTCTTCCCCTTTTTAGTTGCCTGTAAACTAACACTTTTTTCTGTGTTACAGAGAGATGACTGGCATCCTCGCTGGCATCTGTCCCCCACCACCAGTGCTGCATAGCATGACTGTCGCACAGATTTTCCTAGTTCCCTCTCCAGTTTGTGCGGGTTTGCTGCTCTTACATCTAGACCCTTCCTCTATTGGGGTGTGTCCATGGCTACAATTGCAGCTATGGCACAAGGCAGCCCTGCAATAGCCGCGATGCATGCACCCTTTAAAACATAATAAACTCGACCTAGGGTGTATAGAGCTTACCCTGAGACGCATCCCATACTCCAACCGTCATAGCTACTAACATGCATGCCGGAGGTTCANGGGTGTATAGAGCTTACCCTGAGACGCATCCCATACTCCAACCGTCATAGCTACTAACATGCATGCCGGAGGTTCACAGAACTGTGAAGGAACTCCCACAGGAGTAACAGGATTTGGGGTTCGCAAGAAAAAATACAGATGCGACAGGTTACAGATCATCTCTCTTTTGACCTTTATAACATTCAGTTCGGTAGGCTATGTTTATTTTATGTTCGATCCTTTCATAAAATTTTACAGGTTATTATCGGACGTGCTTGTAATTACCCATATATTCCATAAAGTGTGGTAGAGAACGATTATAGATTTAAATTATCAAAACTGTTAATTAGGTTTTTTAAAATGTGTCTTGCAGAGATCAAGATGACATGTGTATTTAATGGTGTGCCTGTGACCGGCGTCCCGACATCGTCTTCGGTTTTACCATACCATCGCTGGCACCAACTGAGCTGCCTACATCGTAGTCGACAGCATTCTCGGTACAATCAACAACATCGGTACCATCTACTGGACCGTTACATCGTCACCCATGTCGCTTCTGTAATAAAATCTTGTACATCTTTAAATAGATCAACAAAATGAGAACTATGCCGAAAAGTTTTAAGATTCCTCTCTGATTGACCCCTAAGTTCATTGTGCTTTCCAACATGTTCACAATTGCCATTATCATCATTGGCATGGGCACATTCAAAATCGCAACCATCGTTCAAATGTCAAGAATGGAAGGAATACAATTTTTATAAAATAAAACTGAAATTTTGTCTTTAACGAAGAAGTTATTATTAAATGTTTCTGCCTTAGAATGATTTTAGAAATTCTGATACAAAAACTGACACAGTTTGCAGAAATAGTGAACTTTATTATAAACCGGTATTGATTTGTAATGAATATTATTATTTCTTTCTTAGGATACTGCTTTACATTATTGATTGTTCATAGAAATATATTATTGTTAAAGAAAATATTACTAATAATGTAATGATAATAATCAATACAAAGTTATGGGGGACAACAGAGCTTACAATTATTTTGGGTACTTTTGCCAGAGATACTCGTACCCGATCACCTACAATAGGAATATAAAGCATTGTTTAAACTGACAAAATACCGGCGCTCAATAATTATCACTATTTAGTTAGTATGGATACGTTTATGCAGCTGTTCTTGTTCATTTGAAATTTCGCTTAACGGAGTGAGAAGCCAGAATGATATTCCATATCCACTATCACATAGAAGACAAACAGTCCTGTCAAACTGACGTAGTATTTGTTGTACAGAACTATGGCATCGTATTCTCGCATCATGCACGCTTCCTGGCCACTGAGTAGCGCATCAATGCTAGATATTTCGTCGATTTTTGTCCTTTTTGGTGTGTCTTAATCCATCAATATAGCAATTTCCAGGTAGTATCTTGTAATTGAACGTACAGAAATTTGGGTCTGACTAACCTTGCCTTTGGGCAAATAATTACCCTGGAGAATAGTGTTTGCTGGTTTTTATGACAGCATGTAACGGGTCTAGTTACATTTTTTGATGGTTTATTTGAGTGCAAGTGTTTCCTTGGGCTTATTTACTTCGTTCCAAGTATTTACTTTCTCTCCAGGGAGTAAACGTGTTTACTCATTTTTATTCACTTCAGCTATGGTTTGAGGTTTCGATTAAGGTACAATATGAGGTTTATCTGAGATTTATCTGAGGTTATGTTTGAGTTTTGGACTGAGGTTTGCCTGAGGTCTGGACTGAGATCTATCTGAGGTATGTTTTGAGGTGTTTTGAAATTTGTTAATGTCTGGATTGGATACCATGCTGTTATTTCCAAGTATGGTATGTTTGGGGAGTGTAGACGCACACTGAGCGAAGTTGTAAATGAAGAGAGTCGGAAACTGCAAGATGAGCTATTATGATGAGTGATATTCTGGTGTCCTGACTGGGAGCTTCTATGAATTAGTCAAATGGATAAATGTTTTGAACGAAAATCTCTATTTAATTAAATAGGAAATTAAAAGTGAGATTTGTCAAAGTTTGTAAGTATGTAAGATTTCGCCATTATATATATATATATATATATATATATATATCAGATGACAGCGATGTTTTTTACTAAAAATATTAATTTTGTACTCTTTATAACTACATTTAACAAAATATTTTCAGCACATTAGCTTTGCGCATAGATAAAATATTGTAAAAATNAGTACTCTTTATAACTACATTTAACAAAATATTTTCAGCACATTAGCTTTGCGCATAGATAAAATATTGTAAAAATATATTTTTTTTAATTTAGTGGAATTGGATTTTCTTAATGAAAATTCATTATTATAACATTTCGTATGCAAAGTAATACAAAGAGTAATCCAGATACCATTTCTTCATAAAAAATCAGATGAATTTAAAGTTTTATTAAAATTTATCAAATTGATATACACATAGTAATAGAAGAAACAATTTTACAGGATACCGTCGTAATTCAGGTAGAAATTCACCATTGCTTAATACAGAATTTTTGTAACAGAATGACATCGAGTTTTTAAAATTGAAAATACTGAATTATCTTATACTGCCCGCGATGATTCATAAGTCAGGTGTTAATACCATTCTTCAAGTTCTGTGAAATTTTCTTGTAAAGGAAAAAAAGGTTCAGTGTATTTTGCACGAGTTTTTTTAACGACTAAATGTGGCCTACAAGTCACATAACTATTTTTAATAAAATATTATATATGAAAACAAGCTTTATTTCTGTTCAGTAATTCAATCCTAACAACATGTACACATATTTTATTATTTGGACAGTATAATGTTAGTAAGATTTTTTATAGATACGAATATAAAGAAATTAATTTTAGTGTACTTTCATACACTATCAATGATTTCACCATTAATTAAACTCTCAAGACCTCGTTGGTAAGAGTTTTCAGTTTTTTTTTCCTTCTAAAATCGAGCGGCGTGGTAGTTTAAATTAAAATATCACTTTGATATATTTAAAATACATAGTAAATAAATTATACCTCACATGTATCTGTATGCAAGTAAAATACTTAATTTAAAAAAAAAATTACAAAACCGGATGATAATGACGAATTTTCTCGTGCTTATAAAACCAAAACGGTAGACGTGTCGCGGAAACAGCAGAGTGTGCTTGAAGACGTGTCGGCTTCATACTTGCCTTCGGGAACATTTGGCCCTGCTGAGTCTGCGACCAAGTCGCACTGTTAAATTTCAAATACACCAACGAGCAGAAAGTTAAGAATAGCAGCGAAGTGCATTGCAAAGACGGACTACAGGGTTCGTACTGGCATCAGAACAGTAGGTACTAAGTTATATTCAGAACTGCATGGTACTTAGTAAACCGCAATGCGGTCTTTCAAACACTATCATGTTCAGATGGTGAGAAGCATAGCAACAGGGTGGATAGAAAGCCGCGGGTAGTGTACATGTTCTTGTCGTGAAACTAGTGTGAATTTGACCGCAACCGCTCAAAAACCCATATGAGCTATGCCATGTGTGAAGAATCGTCGAGCGACTGGAGGCAGACCAAACTAAGATGATGGTGTTCCAAGCACTACACATCTAATATAGTGTCATTCCAGGATATGAGGAAGGCTCCTACAGGATGGGCATTTCAGCCGAGCCTTTAGCTGCAAACACTCGCACAACGTCTCGGGAATATCGTTATTTGTCCTCAACTGTAAGACGACGGAGACGGGACAGAGCAACCACAGATATGTGTACTTGTAGGTGTACTGTACACCGACGCTGTTTATATAAAGTGGGACTGTATTCCCGCAGTCCGCGAGGTCTATCCTACTGAAGTGAATGCTGCCCACAGAACTGCCCGGTTAGCCTGGTGTAGAGAACATCGACCACGGACCAGCGAAGAGTGAGGGTGTGCCATTGTTATGAACGAGTCCAGGTTCAGTATTAGCAGTGATTCTCGGAGTCTTCGCGTATAATAAGAATGGGGGAGTATAGTTCAGCTAATATTATTGTAGATGACTAATATAGAGAATGCATTATTGTGGTCTGTGCGACGTCACGCTTCTCACGCACGCCCTATCGTGTGTTTTATTGTGGTTATGTAAAAGGTTATGTACACAGACAATGTCATCTTAACAATATACATGTGAAATGAGACTATATGTAATGTTTATAGACGACAAAGCCCGGCTATATCGGGATGCACTGGTGGATAAGTGCATTCAACATGACAATATCACTCACGCGGATTGGCCAGCAATGTCCACCGATATCAACCCTATGGCGCATGTTTGGAATTCACTTGGGCGTCGTATTGCGTGCGTCCTACATGCACCGTCCATGAACTTCGGACGCTTTTGGTGAAGGACTGTAACTTAATACCCAAAGAACTGCACCATAATTTTATTTTCAACGTGGGATCCCATTGTATTGGGTGTATCACAGTCCAGGCGAACCACACGCCTTACTGACTTTTTACCTCATAGCCCCATTTCGGTGATGTGGTATGAATCGTGTCGGATGTTATATTGTCTTTTATTGCCAAAAGGATTTTGTAGCCCAGGGCGGGATACAAGAATGGGGATGTCTTCGGACCATGTGTCCAGCTGCACTGGTACGGTCTGTTGCTCTTCGCGTCAGTGAGAATGCCCTTACTTGTATTATCCTCAAATTTCTTCCCGTGATTGTGCGTTCTTCCAGAACTGCCCTTCTACACTACCTTAATATTGTCTGTGGAAATATGCAGACAGATATTTGAAGTTTGCAGTCGCATTCGCTTGATTTGACAATTGAATACTATCTGGAAAGGTAGGGACTTCTTGAGATTGTTTTTGTCGTAAAGGGGATAAGCTGCCAGTAGTCATAAGGTATGGAATACTCCCCGGGAAATTTTCCGTATTTAAACCTTAATAGTGGATTTTTAAGCTTATTCACGATTACTGGAAATACGATATTAAGTCAAAGTTTGACTTTTTTTAGACAAATTTAACATTTCTTACTTATGAATTTTCTTTTATTCTTTCCATCTCTATTATAAAATGGCTCTTAACTTAATTCCTGCGGAATCCTAAACTTCCCTGTTAATTATTTCGTTCATATTTTACGTGCAGGTCTAAGAGGTCTCTGGCTGTGAGGGCCTCGATGAGATTCCCAACCTTTCACTCCTCTCCTGTCTACCTCTGGACTACATGCTAATTCTGTAGAAGGTCGCTATCGAACCTGCGACCGTTGAGTTTTCAGACATACTAAGCGTATAACCAAACTGAAACACGCTGTACTAGTAACAGGAACCTGGTTTTTCTTTTGCTATGAATTCAAACTTTACTTCCTAAAAAAATGTATTTCTTTACATATAACACTTGATTTTCGTATACAACATACATGTGCATGACTTGGCCATGTTTGATTTTTGGCAAAATTTCTTCAGTCTAGACACATAAGGAGGGCGTCGATGAATATTAATTACTGCGGCTCAGAGTTCCAACTTTAGATACACTACTTTGTGCTGGTACTTCCCCTCGTATTGGGTGTTGTTTTCTGTTAATGGGTAGGGATGGGGTGGCGTATAAATAATGTAGTATCTGAAAATGTAAACACTTCAATTTTATTTAAGAGGTTTTTTGTCGGTTATAATAAATATACTTATTTTATCAGCCACGAGAAATACTAGTCATTTTTACGACATTCTCTACACAGTGGAGTTAGCCGTAAAGTATCAATTTATTATTCATCTACACATACCTTCGTTATTGTACATGACTATTTTCCGTAAAAGTCCTCTACGAAGGAAATATTATTGGGCAAAGAATTACTTGAAAAATGTTGATAGACTGGGTGAAAAACTAAATTCATCAAGTAGTTTAAACGAATTTGGTTTTATTCACACTTTCAAAGTATACAGCAGTAAAGCTAGACATGCTTGGGAAGCACTGCCAGTGGCCGGCTTATTTGTCATCGACGTCAGAAAGCTGGTTCACTCCTCGTGTGTTGCCGGCGCTGTACAAATACATACTGGCCATTTCTTGTGACGGCGTCTGATTGCACGCTGAGTCGATCATGCAGGCATCTGTAATGAAGAACATTTGCACTGAATTTCCAAAACATCTTTTAGTCCCTTTGTTAAAAATCTTTAATCACTCGTAGAGCTTGAAAATAACTTTGGGATAACTACTGGAAATTCACACGCCAAGGATAAACTAAACGTATGTTACATATATCCATCGCTAACAATCTGACTTCAGCAGCCAGGTGTTTATTGCTAAGTGTGTAAACTCAAACATCAATCAGCATTGTAAGAAACTGAAACTAAGGTTCATATGGACGTCACTGTGAATCCCGTGAACAGAGCTGTGTTAACGTCACTGAACTAAGATCCATACTGCTCAATCATCGCAACTCTAAAATGTTTAATTACAGAAGTAGAATACATGACACTGATAAATTGTATTAGCTTGGAAATACATGTTTACTGGTGGCATTGGGGGAGGGGGGGAGTAGTTAAACTTTAAAAATCAGTTTCTGTTGTAATTAAGCTGCGTAAGTGGGTTTTGACATCAAAAATAAAATGACTGATGTAATAAGTGAGGGTCAACGAAAAGAAGGCTTCCAGTGGGAATATAAATACGTTTTATTAGTCTCATCAGTTGTTGCAGAAAATAACTTTATAAACTTAACGTAATAAATATTCATGTGCTACCGAACAGGGCGAATTATTTTTTTACTTTTAAAAATGTTTCATGCATTTATTAAAACTTTAACGGAAATTTCTAATAAGTTTATAGGTTTTCGACAAGCGCAGTTAGTTCAGCAACTAGGCAATATCAACTTACAGTCTTGCTTATACAATATATATATAATCTAAAATGATCTTAAATTTGTAACTGTACCGAACCGTTCATTAGAGCACGATAGGAAAATATATTTTAATGAATTTTGGCTTACAATTTCTTGACATTTAATAATATTTTCGAGTATTTTAGACACACGTATTCACCGACAAGCTGAAAATGCAGAATATAGAATAACAGTGGAATGCTTTTACAGCACATAAGTAGAAAAAGTGTTCGGTAATGACCCAGATTCGACGCAGCGATATTATTACTTAAAACTCTTACATGCAGTAGGAATATTTATAGAACTACGTGTAGGCTTACTTAATATCTAGTAATAATGTTTTCATATATTTCTCTAGTTAGTGAATTCTATTTCATAGATAAATCAACACAGATTTTAGCATTTATTTATTTTTGCACTGATTAGTTATACTCGGCGAATGTGTTTACTGATCGAATTTTTAACCCAAAACAATGAAGTGTTAGAAATTGCATATTTTGAAGTTATTCTACAAGAGATAATTTTAAGAAAACTAACATTTTGTTGTTGAATTTTCAATAACTTTTGAGGGAGGGAACACATACTTGCACGCGCACGCATGTCTTCACACACATTTATACACGTTTACACATTTTTCTACCGCAAAAAATAGTCTCGAAGGAGTAAGTGAGTGAAGAGATTGGGTGGCTCTTAGCACCGAGGCCTTGAGAACCGAGGATAATATGTAACTGCACCGGAATGAAAAGGCGGGGGATACGGGAGATCCCCAAGAAAACCCACCGACCAGCGGCATCTTCCGGCTCGATTCCCACGTGAGAGTCTCTAAGGAAAAAGCATTAGAAATGCAATAACTGAAGTCAAAGTTAATTGCAGGTTTGCAGTGTACATTGTTATGCCCTTGTTTAACAAGTCGCGCCTTTACATTCAGGCTCGTGGAAAGGAATAGGTTTGTTAAAGTCAAGGTTAATTGGTAGATTAACACAACAAGTGATACAAATTGTGTTCTTAACTCGATTAAGTTAGAATGAATCATGTTATATATGTTATATAAAATATCATAAGGCAAAAGCTTTGGCCTTAAGTGTAAATTGCGAGATACAGCATATATAGCCCCATTTTTAGCACTGAGATGAAATCTGTTTACCAGGACGTAACTATTTCGTTGTAAATACAACATCGAACTTGATGTATTTGCTTGCAGCTGCTTAAGTACAATCAGCGCTGTCCCTAGCGAAAGCGAGGCCAAGTGCAAGAACTTTTACGAGGTCCTTCCCTTCCAAACTAGTTAAACCTCCCTTTCCCTTACTCTATCACCTTTCGAACAATATGCTCTGCTCTTGAACGCCCGCACGTCACGCGTAACATTTTATTGATAATACATTTAATATTTAATAAATAAATATACTTAAATATATCAATTGTATCGTGAAATATGTAACTCACAACCAACGAAATTATCATTACTAAATTAAAGTTTTTTTTTTTAAGAGATGCGAGGCCCACCAAGTTGCGAGACCCTAAGGACGGGTCTAATGTCATACGCATGCAGTACGCCCTACCAGGCATTCAGCAGGCAAGTGGCAAGTATCAAGTGGCCTACGTACCAGGCGTGCAGCAGACACCGGAGGCAGCGCACTTGCCACTGCTGCCGCACGGGACGCCTCCCATCGGGCCGACGCAGGGGTCAGGAGACATGCTCTCCCTCTGGCAGACCAGGGTCTCCGGAGTGGCCACCAGGCAACCAATCTCCACGCCGCAGCAGATGTTGTCGCCGTAGCAGTGGCCCATCTTGGCCGGGCCACACCGTGGGCACTGCCACATACGCCGGTCACCATTTACATTAACAACAACCTGCACAACTTAGCAACCTGAGACTTCACAAACAAGCAAATCGACGGATACCCTTCAACATATTTAACATTTTATGAACCACTGTAATTTACGGCTTCAGGCGATGCGAACAATAAATTCTTTGATGCGTGCTGTACTAAGTCGACACAACACTTGTTTCGCTGCCACGACCAATGAACTGGAATCTTCGTGTTCGGCTGCTGTAATAAACCATTCATAACCCATGCCAGTAACACAGTTTACGAACGAATCCGTTACCCACAGGGATGGTCATTGGGCATTAAGCTTTGCTGTTATGTAACTCTTACGAGATCGCTGACCTCGTTCGTCGTATGGTGTATATACTGTATATACGTACGCAGTCATCAGAACAGCACATGTGATGTGAGACACGTTATGATTGTCAAGCGTGATTAATGAGCACTAGCCATGCCGGGAAGCCGTACAAGACAAACCTACGAACAACTCGTAGTGTTTGAGAGAGGTCTAGCGATAGGGCTGAGAGAGGCGAAGAGGTTAGTTGCCTCTGTATGGGTAGCGCGGACTTCACAGTCAGGTTGCACCGGGGGGACGGCACACGTGAAGGAACCCACACAAAGCAGAGTAGTTCTGGGCGACTCCGAGAGACCGCCGGGGAAGTTGCCAGACAGGCACACACACAGCCAGTGGCTTCTTTGCTCACCGTCCCGTGACATTTGGCAGCTCAACTGGAGACCATATGTCTTAGTATAGGCTTTTCAAGGTAAAGCGAGTACTTCTGAACTCAACCTTTTATCAAAAACATTACTGTCCATAACTACAACATATGCTACACTACACATTGGCTTTCTAGCCCCCAGTTAAGTTGGCAGCGAATTAATACAAATATCATTCTAAGGCTTGACGTATTTTCAGTGTAATTTTTACATTTATGGCAACTGAAGTTTGCATTTATTATTTTCTACTCATTACATTACGAATTTGGGTATTAATAACATATTTACATTCCTAATGGTTCCACGTCATGCGCTATCCATTTGGATGACGCACGAATAAAGTGATTAGGCACACTACAATGTTAATCTTGCATATGGCGGAAATATTGAAGATCAGAAGAAAAATAGGTCCTAAGCAGGTCTTTCAAAAGTGCTCAGTTAACCACGAATAGCACACATTAACATTATCATATGCTTACCACGAGCAAATATGCGATGTATACGATATTGACATGTTCTGCCATTGTGTGTGGAGGTTAGCAACCTGACAGTTGGACGGAACCAAGGACACGACGTGGGAATGGAGGCCGCGTCGTCACCAAGGCAACTAGGCAGGGTGACACGGCTATTGCCTTCCGCAAGATGGATGAAACGAGGTGAGGTGAGAATAGAGCAGCGCCGGAATGCAAGGGTGGGGGAAACGGGAGATCTCCGAAAAAAAAACCCGCCGACCAGCGGCATCGTCCGGCACGATTCCCACTTGCGAAAATCCGGGAGTGACTCCGCCGGGAATAGAACTTGGTTCGCCTTAGTGGAAGGTGAACACTCTGGCCGCTACACCACCGCGGCCGCCCTCTATGCAGGAACCCGCCAAACTAAACTGCTGTATTAATTAATGCTTGTGTAGGTCTGCGTAGAAACTGCCTGGTACATCTAAAAAACTGTTACCGAGAAAACTGGAAAAAAAACGTTTCAACCTATGCTATGACGTTTCTACACCGAAATTATAGTATATATTTCTACACGTAACACCAGTATGTATACATATGATGCTACTCCACATTGGACATCATCATTCACTGGAGGGAAAAATATAGAATAACCTACTTTAAACTATCTTATATACAAGCCTTGCTTCGTGCAATTTTACATACAGTTCACTAAACACGGTGGCTGCACAGACTCGGTAGTTAAGTTCCTTTGGTTGCCCACATTTCGGATAGCGAGTAGAAATATCTCCAGTATCACCTAGCAAGACTTGGAAGTGACAATTAGGATACCTGTCTGAGCGCGTCCTTCCCATGGACCAGGGACCTCTTGCCTCCTTTAGGACAGTTGACGATGAGACAGGCGGAGCTAATGCTCAGCACCATCACCACTACGACCACCGTGCTCTGAAGCTGGGACGTCTGCATGTTGCGGATGAGATGACTGTGACTGACTGACTAGGGAGGAGTGAGTGACGGGTCACAAGCCGCGGACTAGTATTTATATTCCCGCTTCTACTCTTCGCACTGACGTCCGTCCTTTCGTTGCTGAATTACATATTCCATCCCTGCACGGATTATCCTCGCGTTGAAAGCAGACCCTAGGGATCATCTACATTTGTATTCGGGTGAGTTGCGGTTCTCGGTAGCTTGTCCTTCACGTCACACACATTGCACTTTTTCCCCGGCTACTTTCATGCCTAGCTTTTATACGCCCCAGCATTACGGATTTCTTTGTATTTTACAAGAAATAGCGCTTAGTCTCTCCGAACAACGAAAAGAGAAGTGTCGTTGTCGTTAAAAATAAATAATTATTTGTGCCAATAGTGTAATTGCGATTTGTGAACCGAGTGTAGTGAGGATGTACTAGAATTTTGTAGCCTAGTATAACCTAAATTGAAGTATGGTATTATAGTAATTTCTCACTCATATAATAATATAAGATGGTGTTTATTGACAGAAACACTGACATCTTGATATTTTGTTTGACTTCCCTACAGTGAATGCCGTCAAACCAGGCATGACCCACAAACAGGCTGATACAGATATGCTTACACCAGCGTGAGTCAAACAGACACAAACAACTTTTCTCGAAAAGCGTGGGGAAGACAAACACTCATACGGGCAGTAGTCGGCGCCTGGTGTTTATGCAACCCGGGTAGAAGTGCTGTTATACAGGTTGCTAGAGTATCAGGGTAGCAGTTTGCGGTAAACGTTCGCACTTTGAAATCTCTGCTTAGAAATTTTTTTCAGGACATTATTGATCTTTCCGCTATTTGTAAAAATGAATGTCTCATGACTTGTATCCGTGTGTCGAACAACTGGCACTGTTAAAGAAACTAAGTTTCTATCTCGCCAGTTCCTACTGTACTTTCTATAAAACACAAAGAAACAGAATATAGTCTCCAAGAAGACAAATAAAACGATGAACTGAACCACCTTACCTCGTTTTATGTTAACTTTAATAGGAGTAAGCCATTTGGGATTTGTTATTAAGTTTCACACTCTAAGGGCTTAGATAATCGTGAACCAGTTGCTCCGGGATATATTTTCTTCAACAGACGACGTGACTGGCGTGAAAAGCAAAATAATTCAATTGTTCCGCAATATCACACACCTGTAGCTGTATGAAATAAATTAGAGGGTTATTGCCCTTGTGTGTAATGCCAAACTCATTTGCAGATAATTTGGTTGGGAATCTGCACCGGATTTTCAATTCAGCGTTAGAAACCACTATTTTACTCTTACTACTGAAAAAAAAATTTTGCTCGACATTGCTTTCTCTACGTTGTTACGATATAAAATGAGTAACATTAAAAAATATTATGAAGTTACGGGAATAGATTCGCCGCTCATCTACCTGCGTTTCCAAGGTGTAATAACTGTGCCAAGTCAATTTAAAAAATCCATACTAAATTCATGCTGAAAGTACACAGGCAAGCCAAAAGGAACTTATATACATTTGATAAACTGTAAAAACGTACCCAACATCTAACAATAAGTTTTTTTCGTAACAACATAACGATTACTTATTTTTATGAACTGAACGCCAGAGTTATTTTCTAGTAGTTAATTTGCAATTCGGTAATTCTTTTTTTAAGATTTTGTTGTTCGGTTTTGTATCGTACAACTTTTTTATTTCTTTAAAATATTCAACAAAATATGTTTGCTCGAAATTATATTATAGACGAATATTAATAGGTATAAAAATCAATTTAATACGAACGGAAAAAAATGTAGCATATTTGATAAGCAATACAGTGCTTCTTATGCAAATGAATGTGACTGGCAAAAATACCGCAAAATGTGGCGACGCCATCATGTTGGCCAGCACACGGAGAGAGAGCACACCGAGGACAGATACTTTGCAATACACGGCGTCGCTCCACGTGCCACCAGCTTTACACGCAGTGAGATAGGGAAGGGGGAAGTGAGAGTGGACATTGGTGACGCAAAGTGCTCTCTTGTTTCAAAACTATTGCGTGTGCTCAGTGAGCCTTCGACATGCAGTTAGGCTTTGTCAATCCACAATCGAGCACGGCAACCAAACACCCCTTGGGTGATATGGACTCGCCCATCGGGGACCATGAATACGTTCTGCTACCAAACATTTTTTACATGTAGTTTATTAATATTTTTAATTAAATTTTTTAGAATATTTTTATACAGCAGAAGCCAAAAGGCTGCCAACGGCAAAAATATAAAATTTGCTATTACCTCTTTTGATTTTTTTACTCAATGTTATTTTATTTTGTTAATATGTATGTTGTTTTGTTATGTTTGTAATATTTAAAATATCATATAATAATACCTGTTTTTTTTTTACAGGCTATCGGGGTTTGACATCCGAGCATCAAGGGAACGGCACTGTCAACTTTCTTATTCGCCCCTTACCACGCGTCTCTACACCCTTCGTATCTACACCTCGACGTCTCAACGCCTCCACGTCTCTACACCTCGTCGTCTCTACACCTCGGCGTCTCTACACCTCGGCGTCTCTACACCTCGTCGTCTCTACACCTCGGCGTATCTACACCTCGTCGTCTCTACACATCGGCGTCTCTACACCTCGGCGTCTCTACACCTCGGCGTCTCTACACCTCGGCGTCTCTACACCTCGGCGTCTCTACACCTCGGCGTCTCTACACCTCGGCGTCTCTACACCTCGGCGTCTCTACACCTCGGCGTCTCTACACCTCGGCGTCTCTACACCTCGGCGTCTCTACACCTCGGCGTCTCTACACCTCGGCGTCTCTACACCTCGGCGTCTCTACACCTCGGCGTCTCTACACCTCGGCGTCTCTACACCTCGGCGTCTCTACACCTCGGCGTCTCTACACCTCGGCGTCTCTACACCTCGGCGTCTCTACACCTCGGCGTCTCTACACCTCGGCGTCTCTACACCTCGGCGTCTCTACACCTCGGCGTCTCTACACCTCGGCGTCTCTACACCTCGGCGTCTCTACACCTCGGCGTCTCTACACCTCGGCGTCTCTACACCTCGGCGTCTCTACACCTCGGCGTCTCTACACCTCGGCGTCTCTACACCTCGGCGTCTCTACACCTCGGCGTCTCTACACCTCGGCGTCTCTACACCTCGGCGTCTCTACACCTCGGCGTCTCTACACCTCGGCGTCTCTACACCTCGGCGTCTCTACACCTCGGCGTCTCTACACCTCGGCGTCTCTACACCTCGGCGTCTCTACACCTCGGCGTCTCTACACCTCGGCGTCTCTACACCTCGGCGTCTCTACACCTCGGCGTCTCTACACCTCGGCGTCTCTACACCTCGGCGTCTCTACACCTCGGCGTCTCTACACCTCGGCGTCTCTACACCTCGGCGTCTCTACACCTCGGCGTCTCTACACCTCGGCGTCTCTACACCTCGGCGTCTCTACACCTCGGCGTCTCTACACCTCGGCGTCTCTACACCTCGGCGTCTCTACACCTCGGCGTCTCTACACCTCGGCGTCTCTACACCTCGGCGTCTCTACACCTCGGCGTCTCTACACCTCGGCGTCTCTACACCTCGGCGTCTCTACGCGCAGGCGCTCAACTAGCGTGGTCTTTCAGTCAGCGACTCGCGTGAACGTGACTTTTAAGTAGCCACCGAACGGTGTGCAGAGCCACAGCGGAAAACGTCTATTAAAAAACCGTCCAAGGTGTCTTAGTGAGCTCTGCTTACGAATATCATTTAAGAAACGTTACGCGTTCCTCAATTTCTCTCTAAAGCACGTTTTTGTGATAGCGAAAATTGCTTGAACGGGTTTTTTCACGGTCATTTTTAGGTATGAATATTCCGGTACAAAACATCAAAAAAGGAATAAGAACGTGCATCAAACCTTTATTATTATTATTACATCATAAAATGGTAGGGTGTCCGCTGAAAGTCTGCTAGAGGCGCGTTATCGACGGCAAGACTGCACGCCAGTTCAGAGCTTTGCGCGTAGAGGCGATGAGAGAGTTGATGGGTATGTGTCGGTCGCCCGTAGCGCTGCCACACTTTTAGGCCTCAGACGTGTAACATTCCTTCAACCAGGCGGCCACCTTAAGCCAGCGCCTTCCCAGGACGCAGTCGCCTTCCAAACAATATCCTCTGCTCTCGACCGCCCGCGCCTCACATTGTATTGGTAAAACATTTAACATCTTATAAATACAAATGTTTCAATATATACATTTTATCGTGGGCTATATAACTCACAACTAAACTATTGCTAAATATTTAAATATTTTTATTAAATTAAAAAAAATTTGTTTTACTTTTTGGGCGCGAGGTCCTGCGCGGCCGTACCTGTCGCACCTCCCGAAGGATGACCCTGGCGGCCGTAAATCTATATAGTGCGCTGTCAAAGAAAAATATGACGGGCGTATAAAGTCAACCCTAAAGTTTCTGTAACGAAAATTTAGCAGCTAAAACTGATTCCGAAAAACCCTTTCAGCGTTTTTTCACACCCAAAACCACATAATTTTTGGAGTTTAAATGAGAACCTGAAACTTTGGGCATAAAACGTGTCTTAAATGATTTTCGTAAGTAGACACTACTACAAAAACAGAATTATTTTATCACATGTTTTCTACCAAACCTCTGTAACATACTTTAAGTGCCATTCAGGCGGAGTTCTTGATAATCACGTTCTTAATAATCACAGCAGTTTTCCATGTCAAGTTCCATAACGAATAATCTCACAAAGTTTGTACCTGGTGTTCAGGATAATTCTGGATGTGTGTGTGTGTATATCTATATACAGGATGTATCTAAATTCGTTCGGCAAACTTCGGCTGCATATTAATCACGAAAAAATAAGTTGAAAACAGTTACGTGACCTATAGTCTAAAGTGAATTCTTAGGGTGCTACACGTCTTTGAAGTTGGACCTGAAACACTTGTTTATTGTAGATATTGGAGAAAATATTTGAGCTGAAATAACGAGTAGCTGGATAGTGGGTAACTGAAAGAAGATCTGCAAACACCACAACACCTGTCGCTGCCATCACAATATTTAATGAAAATAATCACGGTTACTACCCTTATTTGGAACTAATTTCCATGGCGCGGTAGCATATTTGGGATTTAAATGATGGATTATTAATCTGCATGCCACAATTAACGAAAAATTTCTCCTTGTGTAAATACCCTAATCCTCGTCGTTTTCGAGTATTTTGTTTTTGTTATTTCAAAATAATATTAACGATTACCTTGCAGGTGCACCACGCACAACACCCAATAACATACTGTTGCGGCTATTCAAGGGAAGGGAAGATTCCAAAGAGAGCTACATAACAGTGGCACTGTAATAAACTAGTTCTTCAGTTCCAACTTCAAAAATGTTTACCTCCCTTAGAATTCATTTTAGACCATAGATCGTATACAGGTTGTTGGAAATTCAATACATTAATTTTAAGGGATTAGTAAGCCACACCAGGACGATAATTTTTTTATACAGGAACGTTGGGTCGGAAACGTTTGCCTACTGTGCCATGGGCGCCGAGAGCACATTGCACGCGTGACGCGGGTCCTTGCAGCGAGCGGACAACTCTGACGACAGCTTGCTACATAAACAAACGTATGTCGGTGTGTTACTGACACACAAATGTGAGGCATCGTTACAGCAGATGCTCGAAGTGACGACCTCCCACCTCTGTGAAGGCAGCGCAGCGACGTGCCATGTTCTGAAGCACTCGGGCGAAAATCCCTGGCATGCAATGCACTTCCTGACAGGCTGTCAGTTCTTCCACCGTGTTAAAGGGCGTGACGTACTCCACGCTCTTGAGATGGCCTCACAGGGAAAAGTGTCAAGTCCGGCGATCGTGCGGGCCATGCAATGGGACCTCCTCGCTCAACCCTCCGTTCACCTTAGGTGGTAGTTAAATGCTCCCGTACAGTGTGAGAAATGGGCTGGAGCGCCATACTGCTGGAACCACGTATGCTGTCGGACATCAAGAGGCACATCTTCTAACAGCTCGGGGAGTGTTTCCTGCAGGAATGTGAGGCAAATGCGCCCATTCAAGCGCGGTGGCCCAATCAGCTGATTCTGCACAATTCCCGCCCATATATTCATGTGAAACTGTTGTTCATGTGCCCTCTGTGAGTGGCGTGTTTATTTTCTTCACTCCACACGTTGCGGGAGTTAAACACGCCGCTCCGTGTGAAGGAAGCTTCATCGCAGAAGAGAATCTTCCCCCCCAAAGCTGGGATATTCGCCAATTCGTGCGAGGAACCATTCACAAAACTCGACCTGTGGAGGAAAGTCTGCCACACACATCGCCTGCACTTGTTGTGGGTGATAGGGGTGTAATTGTTGTTCTTGAAGAACTGTCCAAACACTCCAGTTGCTAACGCCCAATGTGTTGGCTATTGCGCGGGTACTGGTGAATGGCTGGTCTGCCACCTGCTCGAGCATGTCTTCTTCAAAACTTAGGGTACGAACTCGCCTTCACCCACCAGCGTTTACTCTCTGGACTTGCACTGAGCCTGTTTCACGCAAACGCCGAAAAACACTGGTCTCGGACATGGATGTTTGAATGAGAGCCAACAGCGGTAAAATTGAGTTAGTTCTGCTAATTCCCACTTATGCTTATCTCTTAGTATTCCTCTTTGTGGGAATTCGGTGTGCATTGGATATTATGAAATAACAGAAATCGTTACTTTTAATGTTCGCAGTAATTTCAAATTGATGGTAATGGGAATGTGAACGTTTCAGCACTGCAGTTCTGGCATTCATATGGAAACAAAAACTGTTTTGCCACACAGTTTCTCGAAGGTTATGAACTACCGCAGAAGGTACATACCTTAATCCAATGGCATTCTACTTACGTGCAAGGAAATTAGGGCTTGCATCCAACAATCCATATCTGAGATCTAACAAGAAGCCGCATTATCACACATTTTATATAATTTATTCCGGAAATTCTTGGACAGCAATATGTTGACCGTATTAGTTGCCGGTTCTAAAAGAAAAGGTTCGTAAAACCACTGATTTACAAAATTTGTGAACGACATAGTCTTTTTGACGGCAAACAACACAGTGGAAAACAATTTTGCAAATGGAGAAAAACAATTTTGTTAGTCGCCACAATGTGGCACCAACAAAATATTTGGTAATTTCAGTATTTAGTGGCAACCACAAAATACCTTTTGTGGTAACCCCTCAATACAGTGTGTTGGTAGGCAATAATATGTTCGTTAGTCGCAGCAAAAATGTTACAAGTAGCAGCAATACTGGTCAGTCAGGCTCACGAAAGTGTTTTGCGGGTTCTGGGCTTTGGTACATACGTTATGGTTCAACGTCCATCGACAGGAGGATGCAAAAAGTAATCAGCCAAGACCTTTATTATGAATCGCCTGGGGTTATTTCGGACAAATGTTGAAATCTGAATGGAGTCGAACTTCCTCTCGAATGCGAATTCAGTGCGTTACCACTGCGCCACCCCGCACAGTCATCCTTCTTCTATGGTACACATGGCGCTGTGAGCTTTGACTTCAGCACACATCACAAATACTGTATAACAAGTCGCACACACGCTAAGGAATAGACACTTCGCCTCAAGCAGAGTTTCTTTCTTAGAATATTTTTGTGTAACATTTAATTACTTGAAATAAAGGGATTGTTTAATTCGTCCCCAGTTTCTTAAGAATATCCCTCATGGATTCGTTTGTAACCTGATGCAAGGAGACGAAAGCAGACAGAAATGGTGCCGTAGCCACATCATAGACTAAAGACGAGGTAGGCAGATTTTTCTTCTGGGTATATGTATCGAACACGACCTACCCCCACACCAATGCAACATGGTCAGCAGTTAAGAGTGTGTTTGTTTATATCTAAATTTTCCACAGACTTAATCAATATGTTTTACAAATTGGTTAAAGAGAGTATAAAAACATCTCAAATCATTTGTTTACTAGACAATATACTAACCTCAAATCCTATCCACGTCGTTTATGATAGTCATATTGGCAGAAAAGCAGCTCAATATTGGGACACTGAGACTGGTTGTGCTCACATAATGTGATCACTCTATACTATGTGTATTCACTGACGGGCCAGACCAGAAGGTGGCAATTTCCAGTACGCCAGCGTGCAAGCGCAGAATATAACATACGTATTTTGGCAGTCGCAACAAAGTTTCACCTTGGAAAGCACCAACCAAATAGTTTTTGTTACCACTAACAAATCTTTCCATTCAATGCACCATAATCACTAGCTTTAGACGTACATTTCTCTTTTCATTCGATAAATCACAGCCAGACTGCATTATCGCTTTGTGAATAGGTACTACAGCAATGTGTATTTTCAAGTATTGGTACTCGTTACTTCGGATCTAGCGCATTACCGAATGGCCTACGTATTACCCCCAAGGCCACCATCAACGATTCCAAACGAAACACACAAAAAAAAAAAAGACAACAAACTCTTCAAAAGACGAACTATTAAAAAAAATTGAAGGTGCATTTAACTCACGAAAATGATTAAAAGGACACAACATTCCATGCCAAAACTCGGAATAAAATATTGCAAGAAACGATTGGTATTATATCATTCGATTATTTGTTTTAAAATACTGTTCCCTATGAAGGATTGTTAAGGGAAATACGTAACGGAATTATTCAAATACATTTCTGTATTTTGCACGTTTATTTAAAACTGTCAAAGATAAACTGCACTGATAATGCAAAGTCTCCATACGCAAGCCAACTAAATTACCAACCCAAAATTAGTTGCTGTCGTACAGACTGCAACTAAGTTACAATGAAACGTACTTAAAATTTTTTAATGTAGTCTAGATGAAGTATGAAACGTTACTGTGCAGCTCACCAGTCAAAGTTTTACAAAAAAAAAAAAAAATACAGTAAAATACACTGAACACGACCGTTTGGTCCCTGCTACAGTTACTATGCCCCCTGTTCACGCATATCCTCTGTCAACAATCCGCAGCAAATTGGTCAATTTTTAATTTTTTTTGTCCTGTGTAGTCTCCTGTTCTCGTTTGTCCCCGTACCACAAGTCTTTCATGGCAGAATAAGAATAATAATTTACCGGTGAAATTCGCGTGTAATCTGTAATGCCAAACAAAAACAGTTAAACATTGTCATTGGGGGGGAGTGTAGAGCTTTGAGCATCTGGAAATTTGTTATAGCATCGAATTGTGTGCGAGTCTCCTGACGTCAGTGAGTTCACAGGACCGTGAACATCCTGTGGCAAGGGACACGGCAATTGTAGGAGGGGATTTACACTTTACAGAAATTAATGCAGCTTCTCTTAGGTGTTTGCTTTTAACATACATAGTTAGAAATTAATAAATCTCAATAAAATTTTTCTCTAAAAAATAGCACTTTAATTTAAATTACATGTTTATAAGTTATTTAATTAACATATAAACTCCAGCAGTCAGGGCAACATCTGGAGCGCTTCCTCTGTACATTCCAAACTAACTACTTCCAACGAACTTGTGAAACGTATCACCCATCTAATTTTCAACCCCTGCTCCATAGCTATGTTTTAAGCTCTAGTGAATCCATTAATGTATTTACCAATCCGCAGATGCATCAATTTGCTTATTTTTTTTATTACATTCGCTACTTTTATTTAACTTAAAATGTGTTAAAATTTAGTTACGAAATGTTTAACTATTATTTTGAATTGAATTAAAACTATATACTTATATGTTTTGTTGCGATTCGAAGAATGATTATGGTTGTTTTTCACTTTGAATTCCTCGCATAGATGTTGGCCACACTGACTGTCAATGTTGTTTTCATACTGCCTCAGCTGTTGTAGCTGACGCTTCGCATGGGAGTGTGGTTAGACTAGTAACTGCTATCCCATTTTGCTTATTTGTGATGTAATACGCTTCAGAACTAGGTATTGTAATTAAATCGCACACTATGGGTAATCAACTAGTTGGTATTGCACCATCCCAAATTTTTCCAGTGGAACATTATTTGACGGAACATCCAGATATGCAGTTCGAAGCTAAGTAAGTTAATGTAAAGGTCTGATTTTAATGATCTTGTAACTTATTACATTGTTTTTAAACCCAGTAATTTCCATTTAACACACTATAGTAGAACTAACCTACAAACGTTGCATGCCTTGTATAGCAGTATCGCAGAGTTAACATGCATTGAAGGGGGACTTAAGGTGCAGTTTATATCTCCAAATAAAAACCTATCGTGTAGTTAAATTTCGAAGTTTTTTTATCCCGTTACATTGTTTGGGGGTATTTTCTGCAACAGTTTGGGCAGCACAAGGTTCTTCAAGGTGGCCCGTGCGAGGACCCAGGAAGGTCTTGTAGTGGTGAAAGTGTTTGCCATCCACGATCCTACCTTGCCACTTGCGAAACACAAAGACAAGATAGAAGAAATAAGGAATCAGCTGACTCCAGTGAATTGCTTGCCATTTCAGAAAGCAGTGGTAAGCCATTATTTCTGCATATATTATGTATTTATCCACAACATTTTAGAATTCAATTTGTTTTATTGAAAACTGAAAGTCTTTTGAAAGTACTAAGATATTAAAATAATTTATAAATGGTTAACACCAATTTGGCATTTTTGTAATCTGAAGTTCCATATATTTCAAATAAGTCAAGTGTTATCATACAATATTTTCTTCTGTAGAGAAAAGTCCAGGTTGTAGCTATTAGTGAATTAGAGGGGTGGGTAATCTAACCTTGGCCTAAATAACCATATTCAAAAGTTAAGGGTTTAATAAAACAAAATCACTACAAAATTTTTTTCTTACAATCCATGAAAATTGCATTAAGGATAACATAATGATGGACATCATAAATGTAAATATAGAAGTACTTTCTCATGAAAACAAATTTTTTTTTCACATGTAAAAAACCAAGCAAGTGTGTATCACATTGAGTTAGCCAACACTGTTCGTAAATACCAGCAACCTATGGAAAGCCTGTACTTTTTTTGTTAGTTTCTGACTTTTGCACACCTTACCTGTTTCATGGTTAGGAGGGCGTAATGATAAAATAAGCAGAATCTTAAAAATAAAATAGATAATATATGAGGAGTTCGGCCGCTTTGTGACGTCCGAATCCAACAGTGCGGAGGATTGTGATTTAAGAATGGAGGGTGCAAGTACAAGTGCTTCTGTGCGTGACAGTTCACCTATGTGGTGGGTGTTACCTGGATGTTTGCCAGTTTGTCGAATTAACGTTTTGGCCTAGCTAAGTGAGTAAATTCACATTCTTCCGGTATGTTTTACTGTTACTTTAAAACCCTAAAAGCTTAAGTTAGAATAAAATCCTAGGTTAGATTAAAACTGTTAAATTTTGGGTCAGATTGAAACCCTACAATCTTAGGTTAGATTATAACACTAACATTCTAGGTTAGATTAAAAAATGTAAAATAGTGATTCACTCATTGTGGGGTTAGGTTACATGGGCTCATATTAAGAAATTGGGTGGACAAGCGTCGTCATCCGTCCAATTTCCACTTGCAAATATCCGGAGTGAAGAGCCTGGCCAGGGATTTAATCCGGTTTGCCTTGGTGGGAGGTGAGCAGTCTAACCGCGGGCCTAGTGGTATTATGGCGTAGTGCAGTTGACAATAGCAGATTGGAAGTTGTCTGTCCTGTTGCTACTGCCGTTAACAATTTATAACCGAAAAATCCTGATTGATTGAAGTTACTTCCGTTCACTTTACTGTTAGTTATGAATGTGCATTTGCGGATCGCCGTTCGTGCTGATCACATTTGTGATTCTTTGTGATTTTTACAGTGCGAAGTGTTAAGTCTAATTATTGTGTAGGAATTGAGTGTTTGTGGAGTTTAGACTCATTAAACTAGAAGGTAAACACGACCTCTACGTGATTTATCAGTATTACTTCACCAAGGATGTATATCCGCCGCCTACATGGGTGAGTAATGTTGTTAATGTGCTGTTAATCAGTTTGATGGTCTGTATGTAGTTGAATGTTAGTGTGGGAATTGAAGGGTTTGCGTTCTCCTGGTCGTAGCCATATCAAATGCAGATGATCTAACTGAACTAAGCCTAACTTCACCGTAAGTTGCAATTGTACTTTTTACTTAGTGTTTAATTACTGTGATCATTTGTAAATTATGTTCAAGCATAACCCCCTCACACTCGAAAAACGGTTTTAGCGTAGCCAAACATTATGCGTCGAGCCAGAGCCCTCAGCACCAGCAGGGAAGTAAATCATCCAAAACAGTGATTCAAGGCACGCTGGTGGCTTTTGGAGGTAGCGAGTGCAAAGTACTGAAACATCAGCGAAGCTCGAATTTCATCTAAATAGAATTTTATGTAAAAGGGTTTACTTATTGTGAAATTATGTAGTTTACATACATTTTATGTGTTGTTCCACAATTTCCCTGATCTTCACAGCCTTCCGCACCATCATATTTTATAGTTTGGACTGAGAATATTGTGATGCTCCCATGAAATTTGTATTCAGCTTTGTTAGTTGATACATACCATTTTGTCTAAAAAAAAATATTTTTTTAATCCACAATTTGTAACAATTGCTGTTCTTCGATTTATGTTCACATAGCATTTTTATTCATTTGGTTATATGTAAATTTTTTCTTTTCTTGATATTTAGAATTTATGCACACAAATTCATTCCTTCCTTAATAAAAGCACTAGAACAAATATTACAAAAAGAGTTTGTGGTAAACATGAGTTTTGAAATAGTTTGGTACATATTGGTTATGGATTATCGATTAGGGTATTTTTGAATGTATGAAATGGCAGGAATCCATACTTTTCTTGAAGCTCTGAACTGTGATGAAAGAAAATTATTTAAATTGGGGTGTGGAAAAGAGAGTGAGCAGGGAACATTGTAAACACAATGGAATTATGTCACCCTTTTTGATGGTTTGGTAATTATTTCAATTGATTTCTTTGGATTTGAAATGTTGTAACTTCTACCCTTTTGCCAGATACCTTGCAATCAGTACAGCTTGTATTGTATACATTGACAGGATGAAATGAGAAAGAGTATATTTTTAATTTTCTCTGCTGATTACTGCCATTGTTGTTTTGCAGCTGACAGAAAAAGCTGGCTTCATCATAAGGGAGTATGTGAAATACAGCCTGTATGACCGTATCAGCACTCGACCCTTCCTCACTAACATAGAGAAGAAGTGGATTGCATTTCAAGTTTTGTATGCACTTCATCAGTGCCACAAAGTTGGGGTGAGTTTGTTGTTGGCAAGGCATAGTGGTACGGCTTGTTGTTGGCAAGGCATAGTGGTACGGCTTGTTGTTGGCAAGGCATAGTAGTATGGCTTGTTGGCAAAGCGTAGTAGTGCGGCTTGTTGTTGGCAAGGCGTAGTAGTGCGGCTTGTTGTTGGCAAGGCGTAGTAGTGCGGCTTGTTGTTGGCAAGGCGTAGTAGTACAGTTTTAGTAGATTGTTTATTACTTTAGTGTATGCCCAGTCCCATTCCTGTATCCCCATCCATGTCTTAGCACTTCCTTGTGCTTCCAGTATACAAGCAGACATCTGCGAGAACTCTTCCTACGCATTCCCTTCCTCTTTAGGCATATTCTACAATATAGCGATGTGCAAGAAAACTGGCACGGAAAATGTAAACTGAATAAACAAACAAATCAGAATGAATTTCAGCTATTCCGTAATGTACAAAAATCTAATGATCTGCAACCTACAAAGTCAAAAAGTCTCTTGTGTTGCAAATTACTGATGTAAGCTTTATGCCATACTCACTTAATTTTTATTATTTATATATTACTATTTTTAATACTTATTTAATAGTACTGCCTATTCACAGATATATTTTTAATACGCTGCAGCCAGGCTAAAAAGAAAAAGTAATTATAATCTTAAATCATTAAAATTTCAATTAAATAGTCATCTTTTAAAAATCTTATTTTATACGCTGGACAAATTCTATGCTCATGAACTTAAATAACAAAGATTGCCAAATTGTTCAAGAGTAATAGCTAGTGTGTACTTGACTTTTTATCTATTTTTATTTCTGGTGAACACTTTAATTCATCAGCAGAATTATATTTATAATAGTCCAAATTTTAAATTATGTCTATGGTAAACAATATGAAATTTGAATTTATATACCATTATATTTCTCTAAATTATTTATATAGGTCTCTGTAAATGTTTTAGTTTCTGCTATATATATATAGTTTTATAAATTACTGTGCACATAAAATTGCAGGACGTAAGCCAAGCTCCCTTGCATTGAAGTTAGGAAGGTAGTCTGCACGAGCAGGGACTCTCTTCTGTACACTCAGCTTGGGAACCTTATGGTGACTCCAGGGCACAAGTGGCAGACCTGAGCGGGACAGCAGTCGGTCTGTATCCTCTTGGAAAAAGGTGATGGAAGGCAAAGCAGGAAACAGCAGGTCCTTCGTATAGCATATGCACAGCCATGGCTCATGAAAATCCCCCTCTAGTGATCAGCCTGCAATTCACTGGGTGACCAAGTCCTTATCCTAAAATGTAACATCTAGAGCAAGAATTTAAATGGCCCTTTGTACGAAGTTCCATGGGAGGGATTGCAGGTCTGTTGTTTGGATCATATTGAAGGAATTCCTAGTAGGCATGGTATCCAAATACAATAGATTGGTGCATCATGCAGCCTCTATAGAGAAACGTGTCTGTCCATCATCCCAGATTCATGACTCCCACGCTGGATAGGACTTTTGATGCACTCTGGGGAAACTGAATTGTTCTTTGGCACGTACCATGCCCCAGCATAGGACCCTCTCATACCTACTCTGAGTGAGAGTAAGGAAAGAGGTTTGTACCCCTGGTTTCCTTGGGTTAGCCATGGTCCAGCTAGGATAGACACATTCATCAGCAATGGAATTGAGTCCAACATGCCTCATTGATACTACCTCTCAATAAGTGCCGGCAGCTGCAAACAAAGAGTAATGATTCCACCCCAAGAGTTGCAGCTCCTGCTGCCCAAACTAATGACAGTACTTAAAGTATATTAAGTTAATTATTAAGTAGTGCCACTGATGAGAAAAACATCTTAAATGAGTGTTTCATGTACAATGTATTGTGGACTGTATTGTGAAGGCAGTAATATTGTTTATTTTCTGGATACTTATCTAAATGTGTTACAGATTTGTCATGGGGATATAAAACTAGAGAATATAATGATAACTTCATGGAACTGGGTCTTGCTCACTGATTTTGCATCATTCAAGCCAACATACTTACCAGAGGACAATCCTGCAGATTTCTCGTATTTTTTTGACACGTCCCGACGGAGAACATGCTACATTGCTCCTGAAAGGTACACTGTCTTCCACTCTTTATTTATTAGCTGTTTTCTATGAGTTTCCAAACTATTGTTTATAGAAATTTGAATGAAACGAGAGATTAATTATGCTTTGGTTTCACCATTTTCTCTGGTAAAGCAAGTCAAACAAGAAAATGCTAGCCAGTAGTTCTAAACACAGATTTGGTAAGTGTAGAACCATAGTGGGTATGTTTTCTGCCAACAACAAATGGACAAGCTTAAATGTGTAGCAGATGAGCTTCAAAGTTGAACTGCAACTAATTTTTGGTCTAATGCTTGTCCTACGAAGTTTATAAGTGACGTATGTATATAATTTCCATATAAGAAAATGACACAGCAGTCAATATGTCAATATGTGATAATATTATATGTTTGATGATTGCCATGTATTTATAATGAATTACTTACGTAGCACCTTTGCAGGTTCATCAAGACCCTGAGTTCAGAACTGTCGAGTCAGCTGATACTACCAGAAGAAGCACTCAAGAAAGGTGATCTCATGCCTGCTATGGACATTTTCTCCGCAGGGTGAGGACTTCTCATGGTTGACTAAATAGTTTCCAATTGAATGTAGTGTTACATGCTATTTCACTTAAAAATAAATGTATTTGATAGATACATGTGTAGTTGCAAAGTGTCCTTTTGATGCCCCACCTACCGGGTGATACTGGTGATGGCCGGCGTCTGTGGCCCCCCAGATGGCTGGGAAGCAGATGTCGTCCGCATGACAGGGTTCCTATTAGAGGTCGAGCTTGCGGTTCTTGGTATCTCAATTACCGAGCATTGGACACGAGGAGCGCTGGTAGGAGTAGGTCTTGTTTGCACGCAAGACAGTGTGAAAGTAGGTGTTAAGTTGAGGCGTCTGACCACCTTGTCTGTGGCTGAGGGCCGACTGTGTGTTATTGGTTTCCTTGGTGATGTGGCAGGTAATGGTGACAGAACACACGGGGCATGCCAGGGCTGGCTTGTGTTTCATCCCGTGGAGCTGGTGGATGTTCCCCTCCGCTGAGCTGCTTCCTCTCTTCCACGTGTATACTCGGCTGACATCCCATTCACTATGTTCCAGGGCTAGTCTCTGTTTGGCCGCTTTATCTCGCCCAGCCCTGAGGTGAGGCATGACGGGATAACTAGTATAGAGAGGTAGATAGGTGGGTAGGCACGGCCTGAGAGGAAGTATGGGTAGGCAAACCTGACTGCTGGTCAGGCAGTCTCAAACTGTGGTCTGCAGCCTCTATATGTAACCAGAGCACAGGGCCAGCGCAGGGGGTGCGGGTAGCAGAGAGAAGTGGCAGAAGCTGGCTGCTCGTTTCCCCTCCGTGGCCAAAGGCCGATGGGGTAGACACCACGCTGTGATGTGAAGCCGGTTGCAGACCAACAAGATGCATCAGCTGGTCCGAGTCAACCCTGGGCTTCAAAACAGTGTTGCATATTTTTCCACGCTTAATAACTGTTGTGATTTTGTGCTATATACTTGTGCTTACATGTGGACCTATTTAGTATTGAGCACAAGGATACACTGTTGTGGAAGTAGGTGCTGCCGCTAGGAAGAGCAGTGGATCTCACAACGGCGACCAAGCAAGTTTGCTCTGTTGTGTTCTTGCTAGTTGTACGGCTCAGTTGATGTATAATGAGCTTTTTTTTTCTAACAGTTTTGGTCCTCCTGGGGCCGGATCCGTTTTCTGCATAGAATTCAAACTAGCGATTTTGTGTGTGTGTTAAGCTTATATATATATA
>NQII01000079.1:1438152-1451581 GCA_002778355.1 Clitarchus hookeri | reverse complement strand
TCCTCATCTCCCCCCTCTCTCTCTCTCAAAATCATGTGCTGCTCATATCACCAAGCTACATGATCCATCTCACTTGCACTCCTCATCTGGCATGGTGGCATTATGCTGGACTGGTTATGCCACAAGAATTCCACTATTTTGCAACATTGAACTACAATGTTTGAAGAGAGGGAGGACTTTTGAGAATTGTACTACTGTACCCAACACACACTATCACACTCACACTCGCACACACACTCTCTTACTCAAACTAAGGGGTTGAAACTCTATTATAACTTTGCTGGTATTTCCTTTGACTTTTTTTTTGTCCAGTGTGCAAATGTTTGTTTTTTATGTGTAGTGACTGTGAAAGCATTCACTTTGTAAAAATCTGAGTATAAGTTAACTCCATTACTTTGCAGGTGTGCTTTGATGGAGTTATTTAATGAAGGACACCCGCCATTCGACTTTTCGCAGTTACTTGCATACCGGAATGGCGAGTATAATGTAACCAAACAGCTAGACCGGTTGGAAGAGCCTGGAATAAGGGTAACCACACTTTCATTATTGTAAAAATGTTTTTTTTTTTGGAAGCCTGTAAAAAAAATGTTATACGCAGGTAATCTTTATCTGTTGGTGCATAATGAACAAATGAACTTCCACTATAATCATTTGTCTTTAATAATGTAAAATGTTTTCATTGTGTAAACCTCTTCAAAAACCATCAGTTTTATATCAAATAAAAACATTTTACCATATTGCAGTCATAAAATGTAATATGTGTACGCTCCAAAGAGAAGTTAGTTTTGGTATAAAAAAATTTTGAATTAATGAAGTTATGTTGTAGATAATTCCGAGTGTCGTAGATCACAAGATACTTTATTTGAGTTCTTAGGCAATTTCACGCTATGACATTCTCTCAAACCTAAGCAGCTGTGTTGTATGTCTGTCTAGGGTGTTGCTTTATTACACACATGTTTGATATTTTACTTAAGAGATAAAATTCATTTGAATTTATGGTTGTGAATTGAGAAATTATTGAAGGGAAGTTAGTATATGCAGGAAAAGAAAAACAAGCATTTCTTCAGTCAGGAAGAAAACATTAAGCTTAATTCAAAAGTGGTATGACCATGAAAAAATAGTGTTATGTGCAGGTAAATACTATAAGCAGGAATTTTATAACATGATTCTATTGAGTAATTTGTCTGTAAATGCCTTTTATGCTCCTAGGGGCTGGCATATAGCGACACCTCCAATTAAAGTTACAATTTCAGTTCCTAATCCTCATCCATTGTTCAGAATCCTGTCATAATGATGACATGAATACGGATGAGCAATAAATACACATTTTTTGTAGACTGCATGTGCAATCCTAACAAATACATGTATAACTTCCTTGATGAATGATATGTTTGATCACAGAAATGTTTTCCAGGAGCTTATTAGAAGCATGCTGCAGAAAGATCCGGCATGTCGTAAGTCAGCCGAGCTGTACCTAGATGAACAAAGAGACAAGATGTTCCCCGAATATTTCTACTCCTTCATGCAGTCGTACATGACATTATTCTCTGCAGGGATCATCTTATCCCCAGATGAAAAAATATCCAGGTAGTAATGGCATCCGAATTTAAGACTAGTTCATAACGTATTTCATCCACAGAAGTTTGTATGTACTAGGACACTGAAAAGAGTTTGATACTACATTTAGTATTTAATACTTCATATAACAGTTCACTGTGCTCATTTCCCTAAATTTAAGATGACTTTTTAGCTACAAAACTATTTTTAATTAATTTACATCTGTTAAAAAAAAAGTGTATTTTGTATTTTATTTTATGATTGAAATTATGTAATGTGCTTGCATATCTGCATGTGGTGTAAATTTTAGAATTCCTTTTACATAAGAAAGTAAACAAACATATTGAAGTAAAATTGTCTGTTACCTGTGTGTGTAAAGAGATATGGTGGGAGTGCAAAAATCAGTGTGTACAATATTTTACATTTTTCAACACTGTACGTAGTCGTTTTACACCCCTCACACAAAATTGTGGTAAAACTGTTAGCATGCCAGATAACAGATAAGGGATGCAGTTGGCAGGTGTTAGAAGTTCTTCAAATTTCAAACTTTTTTGTGCCAATGCTGAGCATTATCCTTGTTTTGATTTTCTGAGCGCCTTACATAATAACTTCTTGAGGATGACTTGTTCATGTTGATTCATTAGAGATACATGTTGAACTTGCATACAATGAATTTTAGCCAGTATTTACAATTTGTATTTTTTTTTCCATATACTTTATATAAGTTCCTTGCAGTCATTGTTTTACTCATTTATACTATAGTCTGATCCTACCTATTAAACTAAAATACAGCAACAGGTATAAAAGTAAGAAACATTAACTGTGCTGAAAAAAAATTACTCAAGTTTTTACAAATACTCGAACACCTCAGGTGACACTACAGTGGAACCTGTATGAATTGAAAGTCTGCATCCGTGGAACATAATGTGTGGTCCCATTTTTTATTTATCTGCGTTTCAAGCCTACATTCATTAAAAGTCCACATGCATTCAAATTTTTTTCAGTCCCCTGAGAAACGATGGATAGAGAATCCATTGTAACAGTACAATGGGACTTGTTTGGTCATAAAATTGATTTCATATTTGATTGTAATAACCATGTCCATATGTAATGAACAGAATGGCACTAATCTTCCAAAGAAGCAGAAAATTAAACCTCTTCCTAATTTAACATTTTCAGTTTTGAAATTGAATGACAGTTCTTCAGTGTGACATTATATGAACTTTGTTGTTGTTCAGAGCTGCAAGCTAGATGTGGTACTTGACCCTTGGGTTACTTAGCTCACAATCTCTGTTGGGTGCCGAGTTTTGGTTTTAGTAGGACAGTGCGACAAGCAACAGGTGGGGCATGTGTTGGCCAGCTGGACTCACCTAGGGGCAACTAAATGATTGGCTGCCAGTGCTCCAACCCTCATAGTGGTGCCTTGTGGAAGGAGAGTAAAGAGGAAAGCTCACATGAAGCTCTGATGCCATACACACTTTTATATTGGATGTGGCACTTTGGTTCTTCAAGCTTTTCTTAGTAATATTTTTTTATTTTCTTGTGGCAGATACAGTTAGTGTATTTCAGGTCTGTTGTTTCTGATTACATCTTGTGGTTGATATTGATGTACTATTCCATGTCTGCATTCACCAGTCTCTGCTGGAAACTGAAGCTGCACTATAGTGTGTGTGTGTGCATGTGCGTGCACATGTGTGTGCGCATGCGTGCGCATGTGTGCATGCACATGTGTGTGCGCGTGCGTGCGCATGTGTGCATGCACATGTGTGTGTTGAGGATTCTTGTGGCGATGCTTCTTGTCAAAGGTACACAGTCTTAAGATCTGCACTTGTGTGGCAGCTTGGTCACATGTAGCAGTGGGTTTCATCTAGCAGTGTAATGGTGAGACATTGTTGAGTGCCTATGGTGCATGGCTGACAGTAGCTACAGCATTTGATTGTGGTATCACCCTTAAGGACCATGTTATGCCTTGGTAGTTTGTGGAGGTGGTGCTATTTGTGTTAATGGTGCTGGCAGGTATTGGCTGCTTTGTGCAATGAAGTTGCTAGGGCCAGTGGTGGTGGCTATGTCAGCTTTGCAAAAATGGTACTTGAACTGCCCTCTCTCCTATGATACTAGGAGCTTCAACTAACCCATTATGAGCTGTTAGCAGTGTTTGCCTCCGAGGAAAGGGAATAGAGGAATGCCACTGGATTGTGAAAAGTGGTCATGATCACATATAGGCTAGTTACCATCGTTAGTGCCTTTCCGTAATGCTAAGGTGAGAAAGAGTATGTCTGGAACATGATGGTCCATTCCAGCTATCTACTATTGGTTTTCATCCTATTGCATCCACACAGATAGTTGAGGTGTATTGGAAACTGTTTCCCCACTTGAAAAGATGAAAAGACTTTCTAAAGTCACCTGATATATATTATAAAGGATGAATATAAAAGAATACCCCAACTTTGATTAGTGATACTGTAGTTATGCAAATTTGTGCCAGAATATCATATTATAAGAAATCTACATTTTATGAATTATTTAATACATTAACTTAAATAAATATTGACTTCTGTGATTAAAAGTTATATTAGTTTTATTTAAAAAAATTATAAAATAAAATATTTAAAAAAACTAAGAACATTTTATGTATGCACTAAATCTATGAAAAACAAATTTGAGTTTGAAAAGTACAAACTGTGGAACTCAATTGTACTCTGTATAATTTACAAATACATAAGGTTGTCGCTTCATATGTCAACATGCGAACACCTAAACCATGTTTTATAGAAAAATTAAAATCCAAAACACGTGTCATTTTTCTTTCATTAGGTTAATTAATTAAGACACTATGTATCCTAAATAAATATTTACTTCTATTGATTAAAGAAGGTTACATTAGTTTTATTTAAAAAAATTAAGTAAAATATTCTAGGAAAACCCAAACCTTTCACTTATAGAATGAAACTGTGAAAACTAAACTTAGGATTCAGAAGTACAAATTTTAAAATTCAATAGCAATCAGTGCACATTACAAATGCATAGTCACTTCGTATGTCAGACTTATCTTTAACCACCTGTGGACATCCTGGAGTGATGAACAAACAAATCAGTTTCGGTATTCCTTTGTGTCTCTCACACTGACCAGAGTACTCTTAGGTATGCTGCAATTCGAGGATAATAAATAAGTTTCAACGGCCACAATTTAACGTAATATATTTGCCTGTCATTGGGGCATGCCTGGGCACACCCCATGCGCATACCTATGGTGGGTAGCTGGTTTTATTTATGATGTTAAAGACAGCCTGACAAGGGGCTAATAACTGTTCTCAAAAGTGCTAAACGTGAGAATGCTGGGAGCCCCTTCATGGTGTACATATCCACAAATCTTTTTTGACTTCTCTGTCAGATATACTGTGATATCTGTTCCATGTGGTGACAGGTTGAAGAAAGACATCAGTTACATCATAAACATTCTAATGCCAGGCAAGGCAGCATTAGATGACGGTTCATGTGAGAAATCAGTCTTAGAAGATCAGGAGAAAAGTGAAGGCAGTAACGACAGTGGAACTGAAGGTTTGGTTATCATCACATCATTGGTGGCCTCATGCATCAGGTAATCTCAGCTTATTTACTTACACAATGTGTGACACCTTTGCTTAATTTCACTTTTGGATTTTATGGTATTTGCTGGCGTATAAGATAGCAATTTTTACACATTTTGGGCCCTTAAAAATTCCTACTTGCCTTATATGAAGGTACAAAAATTTTTGTTAGTCAAAAAATTGTTTGAAAGTTAAAGTTGGAAGTTGTTGAGTTCTATGATACTAATATTAAAACAATTTTCATTTATTGGAATTGAAGATAACATATTTCCACAGTTTCACATGAAAAGATCCACAAATGCATATTCAGTGTTACGAAATGGCAGCTTGAATGGGTTGATAAATATTGATGTGTACAAAATTACACATGAAAAGCACTGCGCTTTGCCGACATCAATATTTGACACAATAGTAAATAACTTAAAATACTTAAACCATCCAACATAGTTATTCAACATAAATCCTCTAAAGGAGGGAGACGTCCCATACTTTTCAGCTCAACAAGTGTGTTTCCCTCAACCACCATTTAGATAGTCTGCTAAGTTACCTTACTAGGCTGTTCTGTGTAATTGCTTTACCTCATTGTGTTGAGTCCATGATCCGTTACTAGCTAACACCAGAGCACTAGCACATTCTTAACTTGTAGTCTCACCTTCGTCATACATAGTGTGGGCAGGCGTCTGCAGCTTTTCTCCCCCCCAGCTGGCAGGAAAACTGGCACCGCCAACTTGACAGGGTTAATATTGGGGACAGGACGGGCCTGTGTAGGCAGTTCAACTACGGCCTGCTGTGCACGTTGCGGTGTCGGAGGTGCTGGTCTGGTCTGAGTGCATACAGGAGTGTAGCTGGATGTTACTTCTATGCGACGAGCCACGCGTTCGGGAGCTGGAGGTCATATGTGATGGTGACTGTCTTCTTAGGAGGTGTGGGTGGCAGAGGTGGAATTGCACAGTGTGTATGCCACAATAGATTGAACCGTAGGCTACGATCACTGCTGGTAGTACTGGCTGGTGTTCCCCTCTCTCTAGCTGCTTCTTGATGCTTCCAGGTGTACACCCTGGCNCCAGGTCCCCAACCAAGGCCACAGCCTGCTTGGACGCCTTATCCCGCCCAGCCCTGTGTTGAGATATAAGGGCGTAGAGTAGAAGGGGTGATAGTTGGTGTCCAGTAGAGGAGGGTGTGACTGTCGGAAAGGCCTAGCTGCTGGCCTTCAGGCAAGAAACTTGGCGGGCAGAAGTCACCGGCAGACCCAAGCTCCTGACTGTAGGTGTCAACAGTAGGATTAGGGAGTCCACTCCCATGTTACGCAGGAGGGAAGTCGCCATAGATCCTTGTATCACGTAAAGACAGAGCTCCCTGTCGGGGTCGGCTGCTGGCCTTCTGCAAGTGGGTAGCTGGGCGGGAAGTCGCCGGGAGACCTAAACACCCACAGAATGGTTGCAACTTGAAAGAAAACCTCCACTCCAAAGAGATGGTGATTCTAAGTGGAGATGGTTAGGATGCGCTGGTTCGGCATGTACCTGTTCCTGTAAGAGTGTAAGTGGAAATGGGTCAAAACAAGACATAGCAGGAACAAGGTGCAGAAAGAAAGTGCCTCAGAGAGATATACATATAGCCTTTTGGCCATACTTTTGTTATTTTTACGTAGCGCTCTTAGCCTTTTGGCCTTACCGCGCTACGGCTGCCCAATCGACAGGGAAGAGGGATCACGTCCTCTCAACGCAGGTGTCCCAGCTATTCACCTGAGGTAACCAAGCCCGAAGCCCAGACTTGATACACAAGCTCCACCAGGAGCACCCTTCCACAAGGCCTGAGATCCTCGTACTCAGATTACCAAGCGTGTGGTCTGGCCGGAGCACTATCCGGACCCCTAACGTCATGCCAGGACGCTACCGGAGCAGGTGCCTGCTCACCGCTCGGTCTTTCGTTAAGAGGGGGAATCTCTCCAGACCTCCTCCAGCATACAGAGTTAACCACTGCCAGCACGAGTCCAACCTCTATTGACTGGAACACCAGAGAGAACCTCTGGTGGGGCCAATCTAATCAGCCCGTGCTCCCACATGTTTGCCATGGCACTAGTGGGTTTACTCATGTCCGACCGCCCCACCAACCACNCCTCCTCCAGCATACAGAGTTAACCACTGCCAGCACGAGTCCAACCTCTATTGACTGGAACACCAGAGAGAACCTCGTGGGGCCAACCTAATCAGCCCGTGCTCCCACATGTTTGCCATGGCACTAGTGGGTTTACTCATGTCCGACCGCCCCACCAACCACACCACCGGCAGACAGTGTGCGGTGCAACTATGCCGGGCGGCTTCCGTCATTATCAAAATCCGCAGGTCCTTTCCAACGGGAACCCGTAGGTCCCACGGGTCCAGAGCTCCTAATTGTCATCACTATCCACCGTTATCACCCATCCACAGGCAGCGCAGCCAGTGAGCTGTCATCGAACACTTTTCCTTTACCATACATTAGAATTTCTTCACCCAGGAAAATCCTGTCTTGCGCCCCAACGGCCTGAATGCCAAGTGGTCGGGCCTAGGTACCAACTATTGGCCCAAGCCATCACAGCAGATACCCCTTACCAGTCACGAGGAAACTGGTTCCCATAGGGATACGGGCGGCGGAGCCCAATCTGCAATAACAGAGGAGGCACGAGTAGTCTTGGGTTGCCATGAGTGGAGAGAGGCTATAAGAGACGCATCATCCACCCTTTCTAGAGTCGGTGTGGTGAAGTGCTTGGTTACTATAGCATGGTACTACCACACCACCTCACACCTTCCTCACACAGGAGTCACCGTCCTATGTCCCCCGCTTCAGAGAGATGACTCGACCAGCTTAGTTTATGCCTGTTTATTGTTGAAACAACAAACAAACAAACAAACATAAGCTAACCTGTTCTCTAACTGTGGCCTGAGGGGCCAACCAAGGTGCAGAACTGCTAGCATCAGCCTTGAACTGAGGACTGCGAGTCCTGTATATACCAGGTCCACAGGGCCAGTGTGGGGGGCACGTGGGTAGCAGCTTGGTAGAGAGGAGAGAGAAAAGAAGTGAAGCGAAGGCGGCGAGTATGGTGCATCGCTTCCTCTTAGCTGCCTGGCCGGAGGGGTAAGCAGGCCTTCTGCGCTGAGCGGTTTGCGGACTGACAGGAGGTAAGCGCTGCACTTCTTTTTACCTTGTGTGTTGCGCTCTGTGGCATGTGGCAGCTATGTCTTCTTGAAGGGGGCCAAGGCTGTGGCGGAGACTAGAGCAAATTACGACGTCGCCCGTGGTGCATCAAACTTTTGAGTACTACATCCTGTAGTAGCCTCAGGCTCCTCCGGCCTCTTCCAGCTTCTTCTAAAGTTCTTCACTGCTCACTACATGCACCTCCGTTTCACACCAAAGTTTGCCACAGACTCCCCTCCCATACTTTCCTAACCTCTGTGCGTCCTCCATGCTCTCGCTACCTCCGCCTTACCCTGCGGCTACCTATCAACCCTCTTTTTCACCCCTCAGTGTGCCCTGACTCCACGCGCTACGGACAGTGTTGACCGGCTGGCCTCAGAAACTCTCAGACCACACCACTGCCAACCATGTTCAGCTTACAATTCCGGTCAGCCGGAACACGTGTGCATATCACCACCGTCTTGACTTCTCAGATGGAAGTCTGGATCAGCAAACGACTGGGACTTCCAGTACCATCGGCCATCGCCAACCCGTACTTCAGACCTACAAGGACCAGCAGCGCACCGCTGGAGCCCCGCCAGCCGCAGCACCGTTGCTGCCCCAGAAAGGGCACTAGCTCCAGCCAGCAGCAGCAGAAGCCAAGCCAGGATCTACCCTGGGCCACAACCCCTGCATGTAAACCATTGTCTGTGTCCACACCAACAGTGCGAAGAGCTGCCAACCCCAAACCTGACTTGGTCCCGTGCCATAGGGCCACGCCCCAGCCCATACCACAGCCGGTGACCAATCAGCGGCCAATAAACCAAACTTCACCACGCTAAGTTAGTCAGTGCCTCTGTCCAGCACTATAGAACACTTGTTCAACAGTGATGTCGCCATCATTTCAACCAACGTCACGTGCCAAGTTTCAGAATTCTATGTTAAGAAAATCTACTTTCTGTATTACTTTTATAGTATGAATACTGTATATACATTAGTATTAGTAATACGCAAGCTGTTGTTTAAAACACTTCACTGAAAATGCAGATTTTGGTGAATTACTGAAGTTTTTCTCGGAACAACAGTTGTAATATCTATGTGTATGTTATTTTTCTTAGTTGTCTTGTACCTTATAAAGGAAGTAAGTAAATTGTAATCATCCTTATTTAAAGTAAGGCCTAACAATATAGCAGTTGAGTAGTACTTTGTTTACTGATATCTTATTATTTGCAGAGGATTGCGACATTGCACTTCAAAGTTCCAGTGCCTAGACATTTTGCTGGAACTCGCGGCTCATGTTTCAGACGAGACCATCCTGGACCGTATTCTACCATACATAGTGGGTATATATTGTAGTTCGCAAGCTTAGTTTGTCTTTTCTCAGTACTGTTCATTCTTACTCATTTCACTCTGTGGAATCTGACCCGGTAAGTATGTCTGAATTGGTAAAATGAGAGCTTCACGCTTATTGTATTTCAATATTATGTAGTATGCAAAAGTTACACACAATTTTTATTTTTGTTTATTAATAAAACATTTGTAGTATTTTAGAATCTATTGCTATAGTTATTAATCAGTATGATTGTACTAGTAAGTGTAACATATTTTAATTACTGTACATAGTTATTTTTTTAGAGAATTTTGCGACAATTCTGTAGTTATGTTACCAAGATTGAGGTGCCGATGTTGAGGGATTTTGTGTGCGTGTGCGCATGCATGTGTGTTTGTGTAGAGTAGAATGCTAGAGAGAGAGAGAGAGAGAGAGAGAAAGCTATAGTATATAGTAGAGTTGCAGGAGGAGCAGCTGCACTTGCTGTAGGTTACGTCTATAGGCAAGAATTCAACTCTAGTGTGCAGTTTAAGTTTTGAATTCCAAATAATTAATTTCGTATTGGAATATGTGAACATTATTTATAATATTTAAGATATTAGTGTTACTGTAGACATTTAATCATGTAGCAATTGCTCACACATGCACGACATGGATCTACCTTTCTTAAATTGCTGCCAACCTTACAGGGAAGCATGCCAGTCGGTGTGTCTGTTGAAGTATACACGGTTAATAAAAGAAAACTGTATCAAATGTTGATTTTAAAACTTCTTAATTGTTAAACGTGTTTACAATTAAATGTTTGTAGCAAAAGTAGTTTTCGTGAAAACTGTACATTATCTATGCACATTTATGTTTTAAATAAACAAGCTAACATGTTGCTACTTAAAACATAAACAAATACACAGTTGGTCTTCCAGTGTAGCCAATCTCCACTAGATGAAAATAGTGGGCAAAACAAAATAAATATTTCATGACATTAATGCAAAATTTCCAAATGCTGTGTAAAATTATCCACCCTGCTCTTGCATACAGCTAAACTTTTGTTTTAGTTACTATGTTTTTATTATTACAAAAATTATTTGCTACAATTTTTATTCATCTTACTGGCAAACAAATTCACGACAGTCACATATTTGTTTACAAGTTTCATGTTAATTCATCACTTGTAATGTAGAAATGGCTTCAAACAAGAGTGAAATTAAAAGTTTTGATCATGAAAGAAAAATAAAATGGAAATTAGTCAGAAAGTTTAGTGTGATCCAAGAACATTACATGTCACTATTAGTAAAGAACTTTGATTGTTACCGTCAACTTCAAACACCATTATGTTGCAGTAAGATGAAATTCTGGTTGATGCTGTAGATAAATCTTTTGTCGAAAAAAGAAGAAAATGGTATAACATGAAGATGCGATATTTGTATGTATTTATTTATCAGTTGACTAAACACTGTAGTCATCTATCTAAAATATTCTTGTGTTTTGCAGTTTTATTTAATTCTTTTAATGCCTGCATCCTTTTTTTCTGTAAATTAATTTTTTTTTTCAATAAAGAAATTTGTTTTTGAGTTGGTTATTGTAGGGTATTTTCCTCTTGGGAGAGGTCTTGTCAGAGATTTACTGTAAGCTAGTGAATATTTTTTCCTTGTTGCAGTTGCCGTTGTTTGAAGTAGAGATTATTGATTGTTCTGTTGCAGTTCAACTTTGTGCACGACCCATTCCCACGAGTCAGGGTGAGAGCTGTGCAGACGCTCACAAAGTGCCTGGCCCTCGTCAAGAAAGTGCCGTGCAGTGATGCCAACATCTTCCCAGAGTACGTCTTGCCGAACTTGACACCAGTATGTTGGCATTTGCTGTGAATTTTCCTCCTAGAAACAATTATTTTTGTATATCTGATATTAGCAATGCAGCATATGTTTTTGTTACCATGAAGCGAGCACAATTACTTAAATGGTAGTGCATTGAAGAGCTGAAGAAAATCCAAATTTTGGGATTGAACTAAGCACAAAGAAATGTATATAAAATATTTTATTCCAGAAACTTCAACTGAACATTTGAAACTTTGAACTGATGTCGAACTGCTTTAATTCATCACATTCAAACCAAGTTTGAAACAAACTTAAAAAGAAAAATTTTGGAAAGTAGTATTAGAATTTGTACATATTGAATTGCATATGTATACAGTTACCAAGTGGATTTCAAACTGACAAGTGTAATATATTATTGAAATTAGTTTTAAAATAAGTGAACATAATTGCTTACAAATAGTATGTGCTTACAGAATTAGATTTTTATGAAAGTTGTGAGAAGAAAATTTAAAATCAATTACATAAATTATATTATTGTATTTATTCATGTTTGGGTTCATAAATGTCAGATTTCTCATCATAGCCTTACTTGAATATCTGCTAATGTATTCAAAACATTACAATATTTGCAATACTTCTGTTGTAAAATCTGCTCTTGTATCAAAAACTTTAAGAATATTTTTTTTTAATTTAACATATGTTTCGAGAATGAAACAAAAGAGGGATGAGTAACCTAAAATGACCTATCTTAACTTCTCATTTTGGTGCTCTCAAATCTTGTTTGAAGGAGTGGTAGAACATTCAACTGTCACAATTGCTCAAACCAAAGATGTTTACTGTGCCTAACAAAACCATGTCCCTAACCACAGAATATGAAATACTGTATTATATTGGCAACACTGCTAAGTCACACAGGAGCTAGGTATAAGGAGACAAAATGGTTGTGATGTCTTTATCTTGCATACTCAACAAATTGCTCCTGAAATTTTCTCTACCATGTTCCTGACGTATGTGCCAATTTAAAAAAATTAGCAACATTATTATGCTGTAAAGGTCCTTCAAATAGTTCCTTGTTCTAATCAAATTTTTATCTCTAAACTCAGTTCCATTTACATTTCATGTTTTGGTATGCTAATAGTGAAATTTTATGTTAACTGCAGTGGTTGGGAATGTGGCAACCAAGTTTGCATAAACTCAGCTGATTTGGTCTCTGGGGTCTTACTTCTCATGTGAGTCAGTTGATGCATCATGGGCGATGTCATTATCCTTTGATAGTCTCGCCACAGTTGCACCCCTCAAGAAGGACCATTAAAGCCATACACACCCCAAGTTTCCCATGCCTTGTGGATACCCGGCCGCCCCTTTTGACTGCCACCGTCTGTAGACAGACATGACTGTGCGCACTGCATGTTGCTTTGCCACCCCTTCTGGGGAAGGCACCGCAAGTGGCACGGACTGCCCACCCTCGCCACCACAGGTGGTATGGCATGTGCTAAAGAGTGCCTTGCTCACTCTCCCTCCATGCTTCACCTCCCTCGCTGGCCCCCAGTTAGTGCGTATAAAAGAGGCCGCGTGACCCGTGAATTTAGCCAGTCATCGGCCAGTATCCCGGCCGCACTGTCCCCCCTCTGGGAATCGTTCGGCGACTTTGCTGTTTCCTCCGTCTACAAGCACCGAACCTTTGGGAACTTCGAGCTTTGGCCCACCGATAGAATGTCACGCGATATCTCCAGTGTTACCCGCGCCCCCTCCAGCGATACCTAAGATGCTGCATCTGTGTACTCCTTGGCAACCTAGGGACCGCCCTTCAGGCTTCGGACGGGGTACAGACTGGATGTGTTTGAATTATTGGCTGGCCTAATAAATCCAATTACATCTACCGTGGTATTACTGTTTTCCTTACTCTTCTACCCTCCTGGCTGTCTCCTTTTTTGTCAACAAATCCTCTACCTTATTTTTGTGCCTGGCCATGCTGCTCCAACAAACCCCCCCCCCCC
>NQII01000079.1:1349973-1425551 GCA_002778355.1 Clitarchus hookeri | reverse complement strand
GCGCGGCCGTTCACTTCGACAAACAATAGCACACTGACGCGACGACACGTGTGACGTCAAATTGTCTCTCCGCGCGCTTCCCCACTTAGAACTAGGCTTTTTTTTTGTATTGTGTCGAAAATAGCTGTTGTTGCAACATATCAATAAAATAAAATAGGTGTATGTATTAAAATTTNTAACTTAGAATTAGGCTTTTTTTTTGTATTGTGTCGAAAATAGCTGTTGTTGCAACATATCAATAAAATAAAATAGGTGTATGTATTAAAATTTCACATATTTACATGGCGTCAAACTTAAGACAAAAATCCACTTTTTTCAAATATGCAATGACTTTGCGGAGGCAACTACTCTTAGTTAATTCAAGTAATATTTTGCATGAATTAATTTAAGCCTAAAAGGCACCTACTTTTCACTATTACATGACCGTAAAAGGAAAAAAAAAATTTTGCTCCACCCTAGTGAACAGCATGTATGGGAAGGCACTACAGTTCACACCTGCACTGAGGTGGCAGGCTTTGGTTACCTAGCTATTGTGTAACCCAGTAGGGGTATGTCACTCCTTGTCAGGCCTAGCACTCCTTCCGTGTCTATACGCAGTGGATGGAGGGGGCAGACTGACAAGGGTGGTATAGCCTCTTCATCGTGTGTCTTTCTATTAGGGGGCTGTACCGTACGTGTGCACCAGGTGCTTTTCCATACCTGGTCCACAGTAAGAGTGGCCTTTTGATATGTGGTGTGGAGATGTACATCCAGTCCTTGTTAGGGGACAGTCCGTAGTCCTACTCTAGAGTCGTGGTGTCATCAGGATGGAGCAACAGTTAGGTAGCAGTGAAAACAACTTGGATCCTAACTGAAACTTGGTTGTTTGGAAGAGACTGGGATAGACTGGGTAAACTGTATTGAGGAAGGTGAGCAGCTCGCCTTAGCACGACTTGTGCTAAGGCGAGCTGCTGAGATAGACTGCCATTCCTCGACATTGTACAGCCTTATATACACCTGGCCGTGGTTTGCTTTGGGCCTCGTGGTTCGTGGTGTGACTCCGGCGAGGTGGCTCCTCCTCTTGTGGGTGGCACCGTGCTGGCTGTGATCTCTTGGAGATGGTTGGAAGCGGGGTAGTTTCCTTGCGTGCGGACGGTATCTGCTGCTCGCTTAGGGGCAATTCACTTGTGTTGCCTGCTGGCATCCCTTCTCATAGGAATTGCTAGGCGGAATGATGAACTATTGCTTTGATGCAGTATTCCACACTCCTGGTATCTTACGTTTCCAAGGAGACAGAGTGATGGCCATTTGGGGTTCGTACGTTGTCTGGGGCATGTGGCGTGCACGTGATGATATGAAGTTGCAAACAAAGAAATAGCTCATATATGCATCACAGGTCAGTTGTTTTATTTACTTTTACATAAATTAAGTGAAGAGGCTTTGACCAGCTAAATAGTAATAGCTACAAGTCCTGTAGTGCCATTTGACAACTTCTTGTCTTGGTATATTACGTGTACCTGAATGGATGGTTGCTTGATTGTGGAGGAGTTTGTCTTCTGTGACCACACACGAGGCAAAGCATTACGGGTGTAGGAGGGATGGTAGCTTCTGCCGTTTGCTGGGTGGGTACCCGTATTTCAATCTCTGTCGCCAGTGTATGGTTTATACCTCTTCATTTTCCCCGTTGCCTGTAGCATTGGGCATACTTGATGAATGTAGGTAGAACTAGGGTGCATTAGTGGTAAATAGCTAGGAGTGTAGGGAGAGTATGAATAGACATACAGCAGAGAGTAATGGCAAAGGTGCTGTTAAACAGTACCTCTCAAAGATGAAGCAGGTTGAGTCTGTACTGGGAAGTTTAGGTCTTTCAGTTGAAATCTAGTTTTCCGAGCTTTGTGTGGCGTTTTTTATATAACCTTTTGTATTGTTATAACAGCAGCCTGTATGTTTCAAAATCTCCTCAAAATTCAGTCATTTAAAATGTGAAACTCATGTTTTGAGTAATGTGTTACAGTTTTATGGAGGTATGGTTTTTAAGAAAAGTATGAAGTTGTTAGTAATTTTCAGGATACTTCCATATGTACTTATCTGTTACTTTTGCAGCAAATGATGTGTTATTGTCGCATATGATAACATTCCTGAATGATAAAGAAGACAAACAACTGCGTGGGTCATTCTTCGACTGCATCGTCGGTGTGGCTGCCTATGTCGGCTGGCACAGTTCTCCCATACTGATGCCACTTTTGCAGCAGGTATGCTAATCAAGCTCAGCATTCATAGCATGCCAAGGGAATGTGATTTTGTGTTTCTAAAAGGCAGAAGATGAGGTAATGTGGTGGTGGTTGGTCAGTAGGGTCACTGGTGGGAATACACTGACTGACAACAAAGTGAAGCACCAAGAAGGAATGATTCAAATTGACTACACATGCATACCATTGCTGGGTTTCTATAGGCTGTTCATGGTAAAGTAAGCACTTTTGATTTTTCCTTTCAGCCATTGTTTATTCTTCCTGTTTCCTTATCTACTATAATCTGAATAAAAGACAATGTTTTATTCATATTTTTAATTTGAAAAAGTTAGGGTAGTCTTATTTTCCTGTAAACCAAACACTCGTGCTGTAATGACATTGCATTCCTATTTGGATGGTACTGCATAACTTTGCGTGTAGCCTCAATCTGTAACTAGATGATAAGGAATGGGGCTTGCAGCATTCCATTGCTTGTTGGTCTTCCATCATCATATCAAAGGGTCAAACATGCTGGGTTGCAGTGAAGTGTAAAGTTGTATAGAACTGTGATGCACATCATATGTTTGTCTGTGAGTACTGTGTTTTGCAAAGTAGTGCTCTGTGGTATTACTTTATCTACATGTAGTACCTGACATGTAACATAGTGTGTGAGCGAGTGAGTGGTACCTAACATGGTTAGGAGGTGGGACTCCGAGCCATGTGTCTATACAACTTCATACAAGCCACTTCACAGTCTAAAAAAAATCAACTTTATATTTATAAAAAATGTGTGAATAGATTAAGGTTTTAGTGCAAGATTGATGCATTTAAGGTGCTGTATACTATATTAGTAACTGCATATAATGTGGGCACTGGTTTTTTTTGTTAGGATATATTTTTTATATACAAACAGTGCCTTTAATTTCAATATTGTTGTCAATCTTTTCCTTCTCAAACGACACATAGTTCACAAGTTTTTTGAATCGTTGACAAGTACATTAAACCACTATATCAGTGCCAATATAAAATCCTACAAAATACCAAACATGTCCAGATAATTTGTGGAGAACTTAATTTTTCCTGTAGACCAAATCAAATTGTGGGGTCATCTTAGTTGCTATAATCCAAATATTTACCTAGGTAAACTTGTTAAGTTTGTAAAAAAAAATTTTGGATTCATGCAGCAACCAGTCTAGCATGTATATGTTTATTTTATTTCTTTGTAGCGGTTTGTTGCACTGTTAAAATGTGACTGTTGTGAACTTGAAGTGCCTGTATCTGTGAACAAACACAACACACCCACAGTTATTCACATATTGACAAAGGCACATTCAGATTTGTATTGGTCTGTCTGCATCTGCTTCTGTTGAAATATCTGTTTTGAAAGTACGTGGTACATTTTGTCTCAGTTTATTAAAATGTGTAGCATGTCTATTATTGGGCGTACAGAAATAAAGCACGATTCATTTCTGCTTGTATGGTGCTTAGTGCCCTGAGTATGTGTTGTTTATTTGTGGTCCACTTGCTGCAATGTGTTTCTTAATATTTCAGGGTTTGACAGATACTGAGGAATTTGTAATGATGAAAGCAATTAATGCCATGACTGCATTAACTGAACTTGGCCTATTGAGCAAATCTGATCTCTACGACCTTCTCGAGGACACTACGTGCTTCCTAGTACACCCTAATCTGTGGGTGCGACAGGTAATCATAGTTCTCCATTTTAACCACTTTAATACAGCGCTGTTAAAAATGTAGGCAACTTCGTAGTGATGGAAACTCATGTGTGCCCAAGGCTACTTGCAGCAGAGTAGCCAACTGTCCCACATTGTACGATATTTCCCATATCGTGGGCCTGAAAGAGTAATCCTGTATGTACATAGGACATCGTGTACTATCCAGTATCTCGGATTTCTTCGAAAATAAATGAATATTAATAATCATAGTGTAAGTAATTTACCACTTCCACAATTTTTTTTTTTTTTTTGCCAAATTGTGATTAATATGTATTAATTTCCTCGGAAACGGATAAGTCATGGTGAAACATGCATCACTTTATGTATGTAAAAATAGAATTTTAACGTTTTATCTTGATAAAATTATTTTGATTTTTCAGAAAAAAAATTTTTAGGTGGTGAAACTGGCCCTTGGTGATCATAACTCATACAACAGTATTCTTTCTTTTGAATTTCCCGTACGCTTTTTCACATAAAGTTTTGCCATAAGTAAATTTAAAAAATGGCTCTTTTTCAAAAACTTAGGGAATTTGTTGGTTAACTTTTTCTTGATCAGCATGCTGTATGTGCTTGTGTAGTTGATTGTTTGATACTGTGCGTGCAGGCCATCGTGGGGTTTGTAAGTGCCATGGCTCGCATGTTGAACCTCGTCGACGTTCAATGTCGGGTGATGGCTGCACTGCAGCCGTATCTCGAACACCCGCTCATCCAAGCAAACAAAGAGGTAGGAACATACTACCTGGTCACAACATGTGCCCTTAACTGTCCGTTACTAAACACCTATCCACAATACTATATGGTTGAGGTAGGAAAAATTTGTATTAATTTACTGAAAAATTCCAACAAATTGTAATTGCTTGAAACTTTATGTTCTGAGGTTTTGTGATATTAAACCAAGGCTATGTTAAAAGTTTAATTGCTACCTGCCCACAAAATGTTGTAATGGGTGTATGAACTGGTAACGTGGCTTCTCTGAGTACCAGTCAATTGTATTTGCAAACCGTCAACTAGTTCAACTGAAAATGTTTCCTCTTTCTTAAATAGCTTGGTCAAATTAGCACAATTTTATCTCCCATAAATTGTCGCTGTTGTAAACATAAACTTGAAGGCATTCCCAATTTCTGTCACGTCGTGCACATGTAGTATTCAGCATATGAGTGTAAAACCAGTTTTGTCGAGTGCTGCATGGCTACACATTATCCACAAGTTTTTGAAGGCATAAACTGTGTGATAACTAAAAAAAAAATCTCTGCGAGGACAAGGGTGATATAGGATGTTCATGATAAAGTCAGCACTTTTGAGACCCTAGTTACTTTTTCCCTATCAGCCAGCTTTTATCCTTCCACCAGTTTTAAAAATAAATATTGCCATGTAAGTAATAAGCACAGTGTTGTGTATGTGTCACCGGACTCGAAAGTTAATGTCTAAAACTACAATAAAATATATATTTATTGACTACTATTCCAAGTGAGAGGGCTTCAAAAAGTGCTCACTTTGCTGTGAATGGCCTATAGTGTAGAAGATGACGAGCAGCGCTGTTGAAGACACCGCTGGAGATGGATTGAATGTCAATATAAGTCTCAGTGGCAAAGACTATTACTAAGTAGTAAGTACTTAACTTTGAAGTGCTTGCTGTACTTCAAACCCCCAAGCAGATGTAGTATCATTGAATGCGTGTTCAATATAAAGTACTTTTAGCATTGCTATTAACTACAATATTTCAAGTCTGTTTGACTGTGTAACCAACTGCATCACGCAGATGTTACGTTGGAGCGTGGTCGGTGAGACGGTGCGGACCTTGCAGGTGTTGCTCCTGAATGCGCTGAGCCCCCCGGTGCCGCGGGTAGTGTACGACAGTGCGGTGCGATGTCCTGACGTGGAGCTACTGCTGCAGGTGCTGCGAGACAGGCTGAGGTCCCGGGCAGAAGTGCGTGCTGGTCACGTGCCCCAGTACATAGAACCTCCTGCCTCGCTCAAGAATGTGAGTCCCTCACTTCACCACTCTCTAACTACCTGCCTGGAACTAGTCTAGCTGTTTCTTGTTTTGTTCTTTATGTGAGCACTTCTCTTGTAAACATTTCCCTCCCGGGAACTGCTGCTATTCCAGTGGATGCACTGTTTCCGCCTGCTCCCTGTAAATTTTGCAGTAATGTACAAAAAATTGTTCCATGTGTTATTACTTTCTTGGTAAAAGTCTAATGCTTAAATTTGTGGGGCTGTCGTATGCAAGTAAAAATATGGATTTGTTATATTAGTGATATATTTACGTTCCTGGCATCTTTGCATTTTCATTTGATAGCTCATGAATTCTAGTTCTAGGCTTCATGGCAATAACAGTTCTATACATTATAGAGAAATTAATGAAGGTTCTGTAAATAACTTCAAACAGCATTACAATAAAGATGTTGCTAAAGGAGATTATGTGTTTGTTAACTAAGTTTCTCAAGCTCAAGAAAGTTATGTTCTTCTTTCTTTATTGTATAGATTTGGTGTATAGGATATGACAAGTAATCCTGGTAGTGGACTTTTGGAAATGTTTTTTTTCCGTCGTGCCCACAACAATCCAGGTGTCGCTGTTCTGTCTAAATCAAATCATGTTAGAGATATACATAATATGTTGAAAGACTTTTGCACTTCATGAAAGTGTTATAAATCAGATGGCTGTCGTTTCTGTAAGCACCAGTTCATTCTATATTCTATATTTGTCGTCTAGAATGCAAATTACAATTGTTAAAGATTGAATAAAAATGGAGGATTCTTTATCTTCCCCAGTAAGTATAAAACATGGTGCACCACAGGGTTCTGTTTTGGGCCTGCGTTTGTCTTAATTTTTATAAATGATTCACCAAACTTTTTGGGTTTGATATAAATACTGTTTTGTTTACTGATGATACAAGCATTTTGTTAAGAGCAATATCTCGTGAACAACTTAAAATTAAATCCCTTCCACTTCCTCTCTTTCTCCCTTCCACTTCCCCTCCTCCCTTCTACCCTCCTTTCCACTCCACACTTTCTCCCCTTCTCTGCCTCCTTCCCCTCCTCTCCACACTTTTTCCCCTTTCCAACCACCCTGCTTTTCTCCTCCCCTTCCCCTCTTCCTCGCTCTCTTAAACCTTCCGTGCTTTTCCCCTCCCCACCCCTCTTCAGCCCTCTTAAACCATTTCTCTCCTCACCACTCACTCACCCCTAGTTACCCCTACCTCTATCCCCTCACCCCATATTTCTCGCCCCTCATCCTCTCCCTCTCCCCTCTCAACATGTTGTCCTCTTCATCTTCCCCTCATATCCCCTCCCTCTTACCCCTCATCCTCTCCCTCTTACCCCTCTACCTCTCCCTCTTACCCCTCATCCTTTCCCTCTTACCCCTCATCCCCTCCCTCTTACCCCTTATCCCCTCCCTCTCAACACTTTTCCCCTCTATCTCACCCTTATTTCCTCTCACTCCACCCCTCTTTCCTCCTGCTCCTCCCCTTCTACTTTCCTCTTGCTCCACCCCTGTTCATCCTCCCTCTCATCCCTCTTCTCCCCTACAATTTCACCCCTCTTCTCCCCTCCAATTCTACCTCTATACTTTCCTCTGTCTCTTTTTCCCTCCTGCTCCTCCCTGCTTTTCCCCACTTGTTCCCCCCTCTTTCCCTGCCTGCTCTACCCCTCTCCCTTCCCACTCCCCCTCTTTTCCCATCCCATCCCAATCCACCCCTCTTCTCCCCTCCTGCTTCACCCATCTTAAAAACTCCTACTCCACCCCTCTTATTCTCTACCCTCTAACTCTTATCCTCTACATTCTACCATCTACCCCTCTTATCCTCTCCCCCTCTTATCTCCTCTTCACCTCTTATCCTCTTCTCTCCTCCCCTCTTATCCTATCCTCCCCTTTTATCCTATCCTCTTCTCTTATCATATACTCTCCTTTCATCCAATCCAACCCTCTCCTCCCCTATTCTCTTATCCACCCCTCTCCTCTCTTATCCTCTTCCCTCATCATCTTCCCCACCCCCTCTTCCCTTCTCCCATTTCCCGCTTTCCATTCCAACCTTCTCTCCCTCTCTCTATTCTATTCTTCTCCCCTCCTTGCTCTTTTCCCCTTCCCTACTATACTTGCCTTCCATTCACCACTCCCCCTCTCCAACTCTACTCTTCAACCACCCTCTACACTCTTCACTCACTCCCCATCCCCTCTACACTCTTCACTCACTCCCCATCCCCTCTACACTTTTCACTCACCCCTGTCCCCTCTTCACTCTTCACTCACTCTCAATCCCCTCTACTCTTCACTCACTCTCAATCCCCTCTACTCTTCACTCACTCTAAATCCCCTCTACTCTCTTCACTCACTCCCCATCCCTTCTACTCTTCACTCACTCCCCATCTCCTCTACACTCATCACTCACTCCTCACATCCTCTACTCTTCACCCCCTCCTCACCCCCTCTATGCTTCGACCCTCTATCTCTCCCTCTCCTTATTCTCTCTCACCTTCTCTCTCTCCATGGTCCTATACATATACTGGGAAAACTAATTTTCGAGTCCAAGTAATATGTAAGATTTCTTTACTTTACATTTACATTAAAAAATATAGTATTATAGAAAAAAGATTACAGAATGCCAGTATCATACATTAACTAAAGGCACAAAACCTAAAGTTTATGCAAACCAGTTATCACAATTAGCCATTATGCATTTGCTGCATCCTTGCATTTTGTAGAATCTTTTAGTTAATAAGTAATTTAGCAAGTCACTGTGAGCCACTTCAATTATGTTGTAATGATGCAATATGCTTAATTTTTCGGGACACGAGTGTAAATTCTTTCGTGTGTATTTAGCTTTGGAAAGCCTTGTAATATTTTATCAAGTTTCAAGTAAAGCCGCGGTGGCTAGTTTCCCGTGTTTGTTGGTCGAGCAGACGTGTGCGGACATCTGTTGTTTACGTCCGTTTACCTCTAGTTTCGAAAGGTTTTCGAAAGGTTTTCGAAAGTTGTTGTTTTGGTTATGTGGCTGCGACGTGACGCAGTTGCGAGTACAACAACATGTTGTGAGCGCGAGACACAGCGTAGTTTGGATGACGCTACTGGCATCGCCGGAGGCCTTGCGCTTATCTTAGGAAAAGGGGGGATAGGCCTGCCTAATATATACTGGTGGTGCCTATCGCCTAAGAAAGAAAGTCACCAACCGTCGAAGAAGGCGCATCGGGCGTGAGAAGACGCGTTAGGCGTGAAGAATTTCACCCACACCGGCAAGCACCCGTGACCGTAAGATCTTTTGTTCGCATTTCTTTTTCAATTTAACGTCACTTAAATTCTATCAACTTATTTCCGCCGGTGTGGGGGGTCGTTAGGGTGCCAGGAGGGAACAAACATCCCTCCTGCCTTCGGAACTTAAGTCTTGCGATGCAAGTTAAGACATTAACAAACTGTAAACTACTGTGGCGCTGTTTTCTGCACTAGTATAACTGATTGTGCAAGTTCGTACTCTGCAAACTGGAAAGTCGTCTGGGCAGCACTGTGAAACTTCAATGATAAATAAAGCATAAAGCAAACTAATCTGGAATTTCTTCTTTTTACTTAATCGGTGTCACCTGGTACTGAGTCTCGTATTCTACCTATGAGCAAGCCGTGGCAACAAGTAATACTTCCGCAACGTTACAATATGGCACCTACCTGTGAGGCGGTAATATTATAATGACGGAACTTTACAATGTTCACAGGTCATTTCCAATGTTATTTTAGAATGTTGTGGTGGGCCACTCAGCTCAAGCTTGTGCGCCGTGAATGGCCTGTGAGCTGCAGTCTGCCCAAGGCTGAACTGAATTGTACCAACTTGTGAAAATCACATTCGCAACTTTTAAATTTCCTACCCTTTTTCAATTGATTAAACAGTTGCAAATGTAAATCTACTGGCTGGTACAATTTAGCAGCAGTGCATCATAATGACTGGATTCAACCAGAACATATCCATAAGAAAAAAACAGTTGTAATTGTGGGGCCCTTCCAGTGTCTATAAACATCATTGTTGTAACCAAATATTGAAAGGAGCTGGCACATTTTATCCAAATGTAGGAAAGTTTGTCTTTCAGAATTTAAATGAAAGATTCATTGATATAACTGTTTTTGAAGCATACAGGCATGACTATCATTTTCTGGTAGTTTAATTAAAAAATGGTGTGAATGCCTGGTAGTGAGTTTATCGGTGCATGGTGGTATAGAAATTGTAATGACGTGGTGAACACCTGAATGGTTAATTTCTAATGACCTGCCACAAAACAATGACTGGTTCATTAATTGTATTCATGTATAGTTTGTGAGTCCTTGCTGATAATCCCTGCTGGAATTTAGAAAGGGAGGCCAGAGATTAAGGGTGAACACTATGATGAGCCTGAAATAGTTTCAATTTGGTTTGATAGTGGAGTGTGCCACCGTAAGTTGAGGAGCGCGGAGCCTGCTGCCAACGTGTGCGCACAGAACTAAGAAAGGAGGCCGCCCGGCAGCGAGCCCGTGTTTCTGCCGCACCTGGCACGTGAAGCTCTGATGGATCCATAGGGTCATAACCTCCTCCCACTCCCAAAAAAAACTCATATTGGCATGGAACTCTCCTGTGAATGTTTTAAAACTAAATGAAATAATACTAGAATTGTTTAAAATACTGATTTTATTTAATACTGTTTCCTAAAATTATGATGAGAGTGCCACAACTAGAAAGTTTAGACTTGTACTAGCACAGTGTGAAAGTAAGCCCCCCAAAACTGATAGTCTAGATCTGCTCCTGCAGGAATACACCATTAGACCACCAGCTCTGCACGCAGTAGGTTACTGATCAGGCCGCTTCGCAGTACCTCGGACAGTTTCTCCTCACCTGTCGCTCCAGTGAAACACAAGTCAGCCTCCTCAAGACCTAACTCTACTGCCAGTGTCTCTCGCCAGATCACCTTTCCTACTTGTCTGTCACACTTAAAACCCTCCACCAGTGCCACTGCAAGATTTATTCTTTATCAGCTCATGCTCATTCGTGTCCCTCCGTAGCCCAAGTGCCTTAGACAAGTACCACTTCAGTAAATCCCTGTGTAAGGAGCCGCACGTTTCCCGAACTCCGAGGTGGGAGTAGTGTTGACTGCTGCCAGTCACCAGGCAAGGTGGGAGTAGTGTTGACTGCTGCCAGTCATCAGGTTGTGCATCACTGTGACAGAGTCAACAGTAATGTTTGGTATCAGGTTCCATAAAAGCAGTACTTTTCAGAGGATTATTAACTTTTTGAGCATAGTGAATGTTCTACAAGTGCAGGTTTATTTATTTAGTCTCTTAAAAATAATTCATGTATTTTCTACTGTATACCATTGCTGTAAGATTGGCTTCAAATTTTTTGAATAATTATTATTTAGTGTTCATCAAATTCTTTCTGTTGTAAGCTGTTTCGTCGACTTGCATCGGAAGGAATGACCGATACTGTTGAAGACCAGCTTCTTGCGATGTCACGTCACCTGCAGAAGATTCATAATTACTGTAGTAATATCAGTGACAGTAAAAATGATGGGCGAAAACCTGATGGCATAGTAAGTATCTTATTTGGTAACACACACTCTCTTATGCACAGTGTTTTTCCCATCCATACATTTACAGTGGACTCTCCATGTATCGAAAACACATGTACCGATAAACTGTATCCACGTAATTTTCAGTGGTCCCAGCAGAATTCCTATATAAATAATGATACAACTACCTGTTTTTATAGTTTATCAGATGTTGAGTCAACCAAAATATTTTTCGGTCCCATCGCTTAAGATTTCCTGCAACAGTCGTTTTTAAGCCGGATGTTTATGCAAACTTCTGATAAAGAGATGTGAAATACATCAAACGTGCTGCCATGATGCCTTTTCTTAATGTGAATTACTGGCATCAGAGCCTTCCCCCCTCCTCCCAAACTGCTAGGAAGCAGGCGTCATCCACTTGATGAGGTTATTGCTGGGAGTAGGACGGGTTGCCTTTGGCAATTCAACTATGGCCCGCTGTGGGAACTGGCCTGGTTTGAACTCTGGTAGGTGTGTAGCTGGTAGCTGGCCGATAGCTCTACGTATCGAACCACCTTGTCTGAGGCCGAGGGCCTGTTGGTGCTATGGGAGGCAGTGGTGAGAGAGCACAGGGGACGTGCTACAGTAGCTCATAGTGTGGGTTGCGGCTTCCACTCGTCAAGCTGGCCGATGTATCTCTCTGCTGAGCTGCTTCTTCTTGCTTCCAGGAATATACCTGGTTGTCATCTGTTCATCCCCTACCAGGCTTCCAATCAGGGCTAGTCTCTGTTTGGCAGTCTTATCCCGTCTCTCTCTCTCTTTATCTCTCTCTCTTTCTCTCTCTCTCTTTCTCATTAAAATGTAGATATTCAAATAAGAGATTTAAATAAGTAGCATATCAGAACACAAGTTAATAACAGTTTACATATAAACTATTTCTTACTAGTCTTTGCCAACGTAGCACTATTCTCATCATTTTTATTTCATATTGATTACAGAGCAAACATTATAATTTAGACACGATATACAAGTAAAAGTTTTGTTTATAATCGCAATTATAATACTTCAATATTATAGTCCATTTGTGGTTCTTCACACTTTTTGAATGAAACGTTTGAAAATGCATCCCATGTGTGATGTTCCTAAAAATGTCATCACCACAAGCATGTTATACTTCCTTTTGCATAAAAGTGCCTTGCTTTTGGTTAAACACAACTTTTATTTATATTTCATTTATAGTTAATAGGAATTAAAGCATTGTGTTGGTAACGCCTAGTAAGGAGTCGTTCTTATGCAGAATATTATTACACTCAGTGCACACGAATGTGGTGTGTTGTCTCTCTGGTGTAATTTTCTAGACTCGGTTAAGCTTTGTTTGCAAGCGGAACTTAACAGGGCTTCAGAAAAGTTGGAAGTAACCGTCAATGTAGTATAACAACAGTATTAAATGTTTGTTGTATATGATTTGTTTAAAACACAGGCAGACATGTTAAACCTGGAGTAACTTTTCAAGGTTTTTTTTAAAGTGTGAAGTAACAATGAATGGAGTAGACTGAGTCGTGGCCATTATCCCACAATCATTTGGTGTTATGTTGTGTTATAACAGAATATCATTATCTGTCATGTATTCTGAGATATATTGTGTTTGCAAATTTGTGAGGTAAAGTGTTAAGGAATTTGTCTGTAGTATGTAGTGTTTTGTGTTTGTTACAGATAGAATTGGGTAATCTGAACAAACCAGTGCCATGCCACGAGGTGCAGTTGCTGCCTCTGAGCGTAAACAAAGTAGAGCCAAGTGCTGCTGTGCTTGCGAGGTGAGGAAACTGAATATGCTGTAAAGGAAAAGTCCAACAAATAATAGAGGTAATGTTCTCTTGACAGCATTGACGAGATGGTTGCACATCCTGCACGGATGTGTGGGGAAAAAGGGAGGCAGAACATATTGTGTCTTTATTCAGTGTTTGTAAAATAAATAGATGAGGTTATCAACCCTATGTTATAATCAGCAGTGCTTTGCATAAAGGAGCCTTTTATTCCAAGAGCTGTCTGGACCAGACAAGGATTTAAGAAACACGTGTGTTCCAGCGTGTGGAATATAGTTCAGGTAATGTTGCCCCTGCCTGCAGTGCAGCCATGGCAGAGTGCAAAGTATGTGAACGCACAGCCATACAGAATAATGCTTACAACTCTGTTGGTCATTCAGTTTGGCATGATGACATTGAAATAAATTAAGGTATGATTCTGAAATATAACTGAAGGTTTCAGGTGCAGTGGCATTTATAAAGTTATTATCATTATTTTGTTGGCAGTATTTTATCCAGACTCGGTTTTTCGATAACCATAGGCCCATGACTGGTTCACATATTGTACCATTTTGTGGCGAGGCAGGTACTGTTCTGATTGTTTGGTCACGGCTGAAGCTGGAATACATCGGAACCATGCCATGACAAGTACAGGCTATTGCAACATATTATGTATAGTAATAATTTTTTACTGCACTATTGTGTCGCATATTAAATACGAGGCTAATTAACTCATTTAAAATTAATTCCTTTTTATGTTTTTCTTGCTGTAATGAGAGTATCAAACTTTTTTCAACCTGAGATGAAACACATGTAAGTATAATCATGTATGGTCTTTGAACATGTTTATATAGATAGTTTAATATAATGTTAACAATTTTTTTTTCCTTTGCTCCTCCCCCAATACCTCGCAACACCCCTTGCACACACAGAAGGAAGGACTACTAATGTATCAACAGTCCCTTTCTACCCCTCCTTGAATGTGGTTCTGCTTCTTCCCTTCATTCCTCTACGTTGGTTGGCTGCTGTCCTATTCCTTGTCGGGTTGCATTTACAACAACAAGGAGTAGTGAGTAAAAGTAATGGTCGATGGCTGGCTAGAAGAGGAGACGTAATGAATTGTAAAGGAACATGCTCAGGCAAGAGAGATAGAGATGACCACCAAAGTAGTGAGAGAATTTAGTTATGCTTAGCAATTGGCTCTGATGTCCTCCAAAGATATATTATTTTGACGTGCCACGAGCGACATCATTCTCTCATCTAGTCTCGCAACAGCCGCGGCCTCCTTCTAAGAAGAGCCATTACGCCGTACACGTCATAGGACACCTTAAAGCCAGGAATGGCTTGCCGAGCTGTTGCCGCCTGCTGCACTGCAACCCGCTTTGCATCATGTTGCCGCGCTCTACCCCTCCAGTACCTGGCACATGAGGGGAAGTAACTGGTTTCTTTTACTATCTTCTCTCCTTCGCGTCTCTCTCTCCACACCCCGTAACCCCCGCACTGGCCCTGTGAGCCGAGTATAAATAGGACCCGCAGTCCTCAGTTCGAGGCTGTCTCGTGCCAGTTCAGTAGCATGCCGTTACTCTGCCTAATAGCCACCAGACGTCATGTCTCGTCTTCGCAGAACGTCATGCTGCCCGAGCGTCAACCAACATCTTCAATGATGATTTGCTAAAACAAAAATTTCTCTTGCCATCAGCTTTCTTTACAGTACTGTTCCATTGTATTCATGTCAAAAAAGACAAGATCACTGCTAACTACATGATGATTGTTGAACAACTGCCTATTATAGACCATTGCAGCTTCTTTCCTCACTATAAGACTAATATTTTTTTCCACATCTGTCACTGCTGGTCGCCATCTCCACACTGCTGATCAGGCAGCCAGAAACAAGTACATTCTTCCCTGATCACTTGTATGCCTTAAGGCCAACTTTTTATATCAGCAGTCTGCACCTTTAACCTTTAATTATAGCTCACTCACTCTCTCCTGTCCCTCTCCAACTTTCTCTTTCTTTGTCTTCCTTTCTCTCTTTCTCTTTTTTCCTCTCACTATATTTTTCTCTCTCTTTCCCCCTTTTATTTTCTCTCCTTTTTTCTCTTTTTTCTCTGTGTATATTTATCTCTCTTCTCTCCATTTCCAGCTATTCTCTCTTCGTTTTTCATTTTTCTTTCTTTTTATTAATTTTTTTCTATCTTGCGCTCTCTTTGTCTTTCTGTATTTCTCCCTATTCATACCTTTCTCTTTTTTCTCTCTTTTTTCTTTCTTAATTTTCTGTCTCTTTTATCTCCCTCTTTCTTTCCCTCTTTCTCTCTTCATTTTCTGTCTCCCTTTCTCTTTCCTTCTATTTTTCTTTCTCCTCATTTTTCCTTCACTTCTCTTTCTTTCATTTTCTCTTTTTCTCTGTCTCCCTCTTTCTCTCTCTCTCTCTCCCCCCTCATGCTGTCTCCTCCCTCTCTCCTGCTTCCTTTTTCTCTCTCTCCCCTCCTGATGTCTCCCTCTACCCCTCTCTCCCTCTGTTTACTCCCTCTCTCCCTCTGTCTGTCTCCCTCTCTCTCTCCCTCTATCTACCCCTATTTCTACCCCTCTTTCTCCTCCACTTTCCAGACACTTGTCCCTCTCCGCACTCCCAGCCTACATCAGTCTATGCAAGATGCCATCCCTTCACTCCTGGACCACGTCTGGTTGAAATCTTCCAGAATATATCAGGCATTGTCATTTTAAGGGTCGACAAAAGGGGATGGTGGAAGATCACCTGTCATCAGCCAAAGCAGAAAAGTGCCACAGTAAAACAGCATGTTGGACACATGTACATGAAAGTCAGCACCAGTTTTCCAGCGATTCCTTGTTTCCCATTGAAAAGCAACACTGTTCTCCCTAGAACCTTCATGCCGACCAATCCCTCTACTGCAACAAAACATTTATTGTGATGATAATCTTGTGAAGCACCAAAATTTAACACGAAACTACTGTTTCCATCTTTTTCCTATCCTTCATTTTTTTCATGTCATGTTATTTTTGTTATTGTTGTAGAATGATTTGTTGTGATGGTTGTGTATACAGGAAAAGCTATCGTGCAAAGAGGCCATTAGCTCCTGATTCGCACGCGTTGACAGTGAATGAGGAGTGGCAGCACATGTTTGGAACATCAGAGGCGCAGAGTCCATCCACTCGCTTGTCGGACACAGGCAGTATGTGAGTATGTCACAATTTTCATAATTTATACAGTTTTGTTGATGTTGTGAATACTGCCATGCTTATTACATCCTAACAACTACAATATTTTTAAGTTGGTTAGGCCATTTTTTTTGTGCATTCATAAAGTTGTTGGATCATGAATCTTTTATTACTGTTGATTTTTGTTACAAATGTAGCCATTACTGGTAAAGTTTATCTATTGATTGGTTTACTAATGTTAGATTTTTTTTTTTTACAGTGGTTACAAGAATCCTTTTTTTCCTTGTATTAATTTCAGATAGTGTTATTGTTTTATATTAGTGAAATGTTTGCTTGTTACATTTTGATGCTACTAATTGCAGACATCAATTTTTGTGTTGTTTCTCCAACAGTACCTACGTACAAGTACAGTGGAACCTCTATGTATTGAACTCAGATGGATTGAAAGTCTGCATCCATGGAACATATTCTGTGTTTGTATTGTATTGTGTAGGGCTCAGTAATGTCCCCCGGTATTATGCCTGAAGACGTATCAGGGGACGGCTTACAAATTAACTTATGACCTAACATAAACTAACACCCATGCCTTATCACCAAGCGACTGCACCACGGGAGGCTGGCTCATATTCTGTAGTCCCATTTCTTATTTATCTGCATTTCAAGACCACATGTATTGAAATTGTTTGCCAGTCCCCTGAGAAACAATGGATAGAGAATCCACTGTATTGCGTATTAGCTTATTGCTTTGCCATGATTTATTGATGTGTACCAATCTTATATACAAAATACATATAATTATTCCAAAATCCAGTCCTAAAATTGTACTCCTTTCTTGGAAAACTTTTTTTTTTAAATAATTTTCACAGCCCTGTTCAAAATCACTAGCTTGTTTATACAGTGAAGTCACTTCCAACCCAATACATGTGAAGAACAATGGTGGCCTTCTTCGTGCTCCTCATTTATCACTTACTTTTGTTTCCTCCTACCTTTATCCTGTAGGGGCCATGGTTGCTCAGTGGCTAGACTGCTTGTCTCCCACCAAGGTAAAGCAAAAAAAAAAAATTCCTACTTAGCGCTATCTGTTGGCGTATTTTCAAATGACATTTGTCAGCGACTGCTGGTCTTCTATGAGCAAAAAATTGACGTGAGATTTAACTCGTGCAGAAAATTAGAGGAGTTTCTGATATTCTGAATAACTTTTCCAGTTTTCCATTTTGTTTGCTCAGAGGGATAAGCATAAATTTACAAAACATTAATACCATCTTTAATTAAATAAATGCAGTGGATTTTAATGTCTAAATTTAAAATGATTTAAATATTACTAGGTTTATTTCTAGTAAATAAATATATTTAACAGTACTCTCAGCGGTTCAAAATGAATAAACACAAACGGTAGTGTTTATTAACCTAAAATACTTGGTTGCATAACCCAACTATTTGACTGCAAAAACTTAAAAAAAACTGGCCAAATGTATTTACGTAGATTTGTTTATGTAATTTGTAGGTTATAATAACACATAAAGATCTGGATTCAACGAATATTGGATTCAACCATCCCATCCCTACTCCTTCCCTTAAAGAAATGACCCTCCATCAAACTCTGCATCAAAAATAGTCCCCCTAATTAAAGAACTCTCCATACAAAAAAAATTAAATGTACCTAAAAATTTGGTACTAGGTGCTTATGTAACAAAATTCACACATATGCAAAAATAAAAATAATCTATCTCAGTTGAAGAAAAAGAAATTTAGTAACCAAAAAACAGGTCCCCCTACAAGCATTTCTGGTTGTTCATAAATTTTTCATGGAATAAGTATTTGACTGTTAAAATTTTTGAGGCTCTGATTTCTAGACCAAAGTCCATTGGTAGATTCCATCTTCAAAATTCATGTGTTTGCTTTGTTGAACAGCTCTCCCCCAAGTGGTAGCATGGTCGGAGAAGTCCACTTCTCACCGCACAGGAGTATGGATGCTGACCACGGAGTCCACGAGCGCTCCTACATTCAGTGTAAGTGTTGAAGATTTGTGAGCTGCTTGAGTTGTTGCTTACTAGTGGAAGAGGATTGTCATTCAAGCATTACAGTGTACAATGACTATGCAGTCATTTGAGCAGGAGAAGGATTGCCACCATATTGGTGCGCACAAAAGACTGTTCTGACACATTTCTTACAGAAATAATAATAATCTCATCTTTCAAAAGGTTTAAGCCTTTTGAGTGCATCTATCATTAGGTAATANGCGCACAAAAGACTGTTCTGACACATTTTTACCCAATGACAGATTTCTTACAGAAATAATAATAATCTCATCTTTCAAAAGGTTTAAGCCTTTTGAGTGCATCTATCATTAGGTAATATTTAAATTGTGTAATGGCTAGAAACCTCAAAATTCACACACAAATCTGTAAAAAAAATATTTATTTTCAATACAGAAAAATTAACTTTGGATATAATTTCATCAATAAATTTATGACTTTTTGCATAGATATAATTAGCAGATTTCTTAAAATATGATATGTAATCAATTATGTATATAAAAACTTACATGTATGAATTATTAGTGACCTGTTTCATTTATTAGTGTTATAAAAGGGCATGGGAAACATGAGATCACTGAGAAAACCCACTGACCAGCAGCATCATCCAGCACGATACCCACGTGTGAAAATCCGGAGCAATCTCACCGGGAATCGAACCCAGTTGCCTTGGTGGGAGGCAAGCGCCCTAGCCGCTACACCACAGTGATTCTGCACGTCCTATGTACAGTGTTGAAGTTTGAAGTACCAGACAAGAAGATAGGATTTGTGTATGTGCAGGTAGGGTCGCCCCATGCCACCTGGAGCTGCGGAAGCTAATCCAGCGCAAGCAGGAGTTGTATAGCGCAGCTGTGAAAGGGCGGGAGTGGGCAGAGCAGGCAGTGTGGCAGCCCTGCCTCCCCCCCCAGAGCTGGCGGCTGCGAGGAGCCCTCGTCGCCCACTTGCACGAGCACCGTGGCGCCATCACCAGGTCACACTCCTCCCTCCTACAGTTTAACTATCCTATAGGCGGTCCACAACACTCATCAGACTGGCCTGCAGACAAAATATTTTATCAGCAATGACAGGCTTTATGTGAAAAGCTACATTATGTAGCAAGCAGCAGTGTAGAAATATTTGTGCATAGTTTGTTCCTCAGTTGTATTTGAAACAGCCTTAATCTATGAATGAAAAGATGGCACCAAAAAAAATATTTCAAAACAAAACATGTTTCATAAATTACATTTCCCTTCCTATTCTTAAAAAGAAGCTGTGTGGGTAAATTTTACTACTCAGTATGTGTTGGTAAACCTTGGCGCCGTGCCATCTCTAGCTCATGCAGGTAGTGACATCATACACGTTCTCCTCCCTAAGGCTGTGGAACTGGGGTCCTATTCACGGGGTTACTTGGTGGTTTGGAGAGGGTGATTAACCTGTCTTGGCCAGAATCATAACAACATGACAGTTGACTTTGAGTAGTGCTGGCCAAATTACTGTATGCGTGGCTGTCCGAATATGCGCAAATGCAGTAGGGGCAGCTTGAGCTTGGCCTTATTGGACTTGACAGTTCACGACTGGTCGGACAATGCAAACTGATTCTGTTATGGTGGTTGGTGGTTGACCAATTGTTAGCTTTAACAGGAGGCAAGGCGGAATTAGTAGAAGTGGGAAACTGCTCTTGGTATGAAGAAGCAGCTGGGCACATAGCCAGGTGCGAACCCTGGGCCCACTTGACGACTTTGGTGTCCTGCGTATTAAGGCATCCCTCAGCCACGCCACCTCTGCCCTCAGCTCAGTGTATACAAAGGCATTGCTTAACAACCCCTCCCGAAAATCTCCTTCCTCATCAGTTATCCGGGCGGCCCCAGCCACCTTTGGGACAAAGGATCTGATAGAGAAAGAGAGAGAGGGAGTGGGAAGAGAGAGGGAGGAAAGAGAGAGAGAGAAGGGGGAGGGAGAAAGGAAAAGATAGAAAGAAATAGAAAGGAAAAGATAGAAAGCAAGATAAAATGAGAGAGAAAGGAAGAGAGAGAGAGCAAGAGAGAGAGAGTGTCCTGTGAGGGTAACAACAGGTGCAGCAGTTACGTAACCAAAAGGGGTGGGAGGAGGTGGGGAGGGGGGATTGCGTAAGGTAGTCCTAGGCTTTCTGGAAAGCTGACCTCTCTCCAGCGCCAATGCCCTGCTGGGTTCGCAGTCCCTTCCTGGTTGTTCCAGTAGAGTAGGATCTATCTCACCCCGTAGTCCCCACGAAACTGTTTTAAAATTGTCAACTAGGATAACTATGATACTGCTGTTCAAATAAATGAAATACGTGAGCCAATACTGCCAGTATCTGTGATTATGGACAGACGATCTGAGGAAATTGTGATTCTGTGACGAACGAGTGATAGGACTCCGGCAGGGGCTTACCCCAAGGCACCGGCCCCAGGAAGAGTAGAATCCTTCCTGGATGAACCACGCCAGATCCTATCCTTCCCCGTGCTGCTACATAATTTTAGACCACCTTCACGGTCGTGCCTGCACCTCCAGGTCACCCACTTAATCCTTTAAATAGTAATAATACCCTTTCTTCTTTTATTTCTTATCCTCTGAAGTTAACATAACATCACTGACATTGCATAGCCATGCTTCCATAGCTGTTTTCCTAAATGCCCAATCACCGAGCGGGCCATAAAAGGGATAGCATAACCCTCAGTGCCCAGCTACGCGCTCTTCTGAGCCAAGGCCAGACGCCCCCAGGGCGCAGCCACGTCGGCCCATACAGCCCCCTTAAAGTCCTTGTTAAGGAGACCCTGTTTCCCTGGTCTCTAGAGGGATACTGGGCCTGTACACGCTCCTTGTTACCATGTTGAGTGTATTAGGCATCTCTTTAAACATTCTAGACAATTGCTCTTGCATTCTGACAGGCACCTTCACCTGTCTGTATTACTTAACTTTCGTAGGGTCAGTCAGTTACTGAACGACTGGCAAACTTAGGAGATTGTATGTGCCACCGTATTTATTCTCATGGGAATAAATACATCACAATTTAACTGCTGTGTATGGTTTCTTATGGCGAACTCTGCTATCCCTCTTCGATGTTCCTGTTAAGCATCGCCCATCGAGGGAACAGCAGGAGATTGTGGAATTGATAATATTTTCCGATCATAGAGTAGGACCACAGACCATCCCATAACTGAGGACAGCCCGCACGTCAAATGTACACGTACTTTCATAGGCCATCCATACTGCGGACGTGGTATGGCAAGATACCTGGTACGTAGTACGGTAGAGCCCCCTACTAGGAACACCACATGACGAAGCGGTTAGGCCACCTAAATTGTTTAACCCACTCCATCCACTGCAAAATCTATAAAAGTTGGATGTCCTTAAGTACTAAATGTGTCCCGAGTTAGGTGAATTTGGTTTACTGGTTCAAAAGTTATAAGGGGTGGGGGGAAGGAACATACACCCATATAGTCATTCACTTGATTTCATAAACCTATCTGTCTATGGAAATTAGGCTATAAATGCAACTAATGGACTAGTTTTTCCTTTGGATGGCTATGTGTGGTCCTACGCCAGTTGACTACCTTCCAAGCAAAGAGCTGTGCTGTTCTGCAGTTCAGAATATGTCTATGTCCAAAACATATTTTGCAGTATAACAAATTAAAGAATATATACTTGATTTAATTAAAAAGTAATCCCTTTAAGCCAATGGTAATCATGGTATTCAATCGCAAGTAAAATTATTTTTCGTGAAGTATAAAACATTTACTAGTTTTTGATGGGAAACAAACTTTTTCTCATTAAATATGTGTGTGTAGAAAAACTGCATGTTGAATGGCAAATATAATATTTAAAACAATTTAGACTTGAAAATACTATTCCAAAGGTTCAAAGATTTTTCTGTTAATTTTGTGTGTTAGGAAAACTGTGTTTCAAACGAGTAGTTCTCTTGCAATTTGCCAGTTAAAATTAACATTGGTTGTAAATGAAGGCTAAATGACTCCTGATTCTTAAGTGGAGGACACTAAAAAACTACTAAATGAATACATTTAGAAAATCAAGGCATTGTCTGTTGCAGGCTGGTGGCCGTCCCAGATACACCGCTATTTGCAAGCTCCTCAGCTGATGGCTGCATCCGCATCTGGGACTGTGGCAAAATGGAAGGCCGTAACATTGCTAACCGCTCGCGCCAAACATACAACCGGCAGGCAGGACCCCTCGTTGGCATGACAGTCTGCGAGAGCAACCAGTCCTTGGCTTCTGCCTCCCATAATGGTGCAGTCTTTGTGTTGAGGTAGGTTGTGTACCACTTAAGCACTGCAGCAAACATTGCATGTTTTGAGTCATTGAAAAGCCTACAAACCACATAAGATTGTGGGATTTTTTAAATAATAAGAGTATGGTTTATTTCAAAATGATATAATAATGCAAAATTTGAGACATTAGTATGGAGTACTAAGTAATTTATAATAATTTTATTTCACATATATGCATAATCCGTTAAGTTGACTATACCAGACGTGATACAAATCAGTAAGTATTAATAGTGACAGGTTTACATTAACACACATTATGATACTATTAACTGTACTGTACTTAATTACCAGTAAATCAACACTAAATGCAAATATAAATAAGTTTAAAAAGAATTTTAATAAAATGAATTGATTTTTATGTAACATTTCAAACACCTTTATTAACTTAAAAAACAAATAAAAAGAAATAGACAAAAGTTAAAATTAATATTTAGACAAAATATCTTACCCTGGTCTACAAGAGATACATTTTTCACTGATCTTGTCGGTCAGTGTTTGTGTTCAGTTCAGCTCCAGCGGTCGCAGGAGGTGCTGGTTGGTGGAGTGCCAGTTAGTGGAGTTGCATGTTATAAAGTCTACGAGGATCTTCAAAGGCCATGCTATCAGGATAGTTTATGGTCCGTGCTATACAAATTAGGGCTAGTAGTTGTGTAAAGTTTTGATTGTCGCTGTTTATTGCCCTAGAGCTATAACTGACATCTTTATTTCTTTACAAAACCTATGATGCCTTCCAACTGTAATTAGTAAATGAGACTTTTCATGAATGTTGGAGGGGTAGTGCCTTGGTTTGGACCAATGCAGTGCTCTACCATTCGTGGGAGAGTGAGATCCATCGCACCTCACATACACCAACCATACTGCCTAACGTGATAGCTGTCCACTCCAAATAGCTTGTAGGAAACAGAGGGGTAAGAAGCACCTACAGCATCCGTATTCTGAGAGGAAGCAGGCTTTAAATGTTGAGAAATAGTCTCATTAATACTAAAACGATCCGACAAAGAGCTGTACATGCAGAATGTTGAGTGATGTAGGTGTGGACCTGCCTGCAGCAGCTCACAAACACCGGACCCTCCTTGCACGTGGAGGCATGAGAGTGATGCAGCTGTAGATCAGACAGGAGTTGCTTTGTTTTCCACGGGGCCGCGGTGGTGTAGTGGTTAGACTATTCGCTTCCCACCTAGGTGAACTGGGTTTGATTCATGGTGCGGTCGCTCCTGGATTTTCGCATGTGGGAATCGTGCCGGACGACATCGCTGGTCGGCTGGCTTCCCCCGCCCTCGCATTCTTACCTGCGCAACTTCATTCAAGAGTTGGACTAAATGCTACTAGACTGTTCTTTAATATATTTGTAAAATATGTATTAAATTGCATAACATCATTTGGTTATTTTATTTGACACAAGTTGGAACAATATCTTATCTAAAGTATTCAGGCCGACCTAAATATTTTGGTTCCCACACACTACTATTACTATATTGTTCACATGCCGTTTTGAATTGCAGGCTCTAACTGATGGCATGTGCTTCCTTTCCTTTAACCAAATAGTTTAAAAAGTTATTGATATGTTAATTTTGGTATGGCATGATATAGGTAATCCCTTTTTGAATAGAACGATTCTAAATGCCAATTAGCATGCTATTCAAAAAGGGCTTTCGAAAGGTAGGTTTCATGGTAATCTTAATACAGGCCTTTTTATTATACCTTCATGGTAATATGTGAATGTTAATAAAATAGGTATGATGAGTCTGTTCAATTACAACATGTGTTTACATAAGGTAAAATTGAACACGTCTGTGACACTAGGTTAACCTTTGTGATATTTCAACAAAAATAAGTTTGTCACATGTCAGCAGTAGCTAACTGGAAACAAATATTTAAAATGTCTGAAATTGGCTATATACAGGAATAGAAGTGTTAAAAAACAGTATAATTGTGCAAATGAACAACCAAACCTATCCTAACCTAATCCATATTTGCATACTTGGGATTAACGATTAAAATTGATTGTTAAAAGTGTGTAACTTTTTAACTTATTAGTTAATTTTAAAACTAGTTAACTTAAACATAGACAAAAAAAATTTGAGATTATTTTGTGTATAAAATTTTTTTTGTTTTTTAACTTTTCACTTTAATCAGTTAATTTTGTTTTAACTTAAACTTTAATAGTTAATTTGGAACATATAACATGAACATCAATTTGGTTAATATAACGTATTGAAGGAGCCTGACTATTATGAGCACGGCGAAAAAAACACATTTCTAACAAACCCACTACCAGGATTGCTTGTCATACCATCACAACATAACACAAGAATAGTGATACAACCAGCAGCATGCCACGAAGACACTACAGAAGGAGAAGATACTATCCAAGGAATATTTAGGAATATTGGAGGATTTAGTAGACGTTGCTAATCGAGATGACTTTTTGCTAAACAAGTTACGCAATGTCAAGAAAGTTACGTGTTGATGTCTTTACTGTATAGAACTGGTTCGCAGGATACGAAAAGTAATCCTGGTAGCGGATTGTTAGAATGTTTCTCTAACTTTAACACATTAGATTATTTTGTTGACTTTCCCAGGTAGGCATATTAGTTATTTTTCTAAGTGTGAGTCCTATATTTGAAGAAATAGAATGTATAAAATAGTAAATGGTTGTACTGTAACAGAAAAGCTGTTAGTTCAAAATTTAGTGGAATAGAAGTGTATATTTTTTAATTCCAATACTCTTGTCGTAAAATAACTTGCTTACTGAACCATAAAACTCTAACGTCAGAGCAATATACTCCTACCACTCTTCTTAAGAGTTAAGAAACCAATCATGCCAGTTTTAAAACAACCTTACTTCAAGCATTTGCCATGTGTAACTGATTACCATTATTTGCCTTGAGAATTTTTATTTTTCCTCTCTTTTAACATGTCTGTATCTTGGATCATTTTTTGTTTGGTATATTGTGTTGCAATATCTCCTTCGGATACTAAAGTGAAACAAAATGAGTATATTGTTTTTCAGAAGTTAGGGTGGCTCTTGCTTGGAGCATGATATGTGAATATGGAATAAGTAAGAGCACATGCATTTTCATGGTCATTTCCACTTTGTACAATGTAACCCTGGCAGGCATTGTCCGTGCTATTTAGATGGTTTATTATGACCAACTGCAAGTAAGGTTAGCTGTGGAAGGTAATGTGGTTGTTAGTAAAACGTTCCATGTTTGTGTATTCTCATTGACCAATGTCATTCTGGAGCCACTGTGGAGTAGTGGTTAGACTACTTGCCTGCTACATAGGCAAACCAGATTTTATCCCTGGCGAGGTCACTTTCAGATTTTCGCATGTGGGAATCGTGCCAGACGATGCCACTGGTTGGAGGGTTTTCTCTGGGATCTCCTGTTTTCCCTGCCCCTTCATTCCTGCACTGCTCCATACTCGCCTTGCTTCACCATCAGCTCTCAAGACCTCGTTGTTGAGAGTGGCTCCCAAATGTCATGTTATATGTATGATTTTATAATAGGTGAAAGTTATGTATTTAACCTTATCAACTTTGTAAATTGCTTTTGCACATGGGAAAAGTCTACTGTTACCTACAGTAATAATATAAAATCACATATTATTTAACCTGCCTGGTAGATATTTGTACTGATTACAAATTAGTAAAGTTGCATGTCTTTTTTTTTTAAGGATTGAAGCGAACAGCAATAAGATGTCTGTGGTCAACAGTCGCCAGCTGGATCTGCAGGAAGATGGTTGTGCCGTGGACATCAATTATTTTGATTCAGGTAACAATTTTCCGTAAATAGCAATGCTTTGTCATAGCTGTCACACTGTTGATTCCAATAGTCAGGTCCCTAGGTGCCTCTAAATATCAGTAATATGTATTGTGTTTCATGTAATTGTACATTATACAGAAAAAAAAATGGTGAAATGTAGTTATTTATGTAAGAAAGAAGCAAGGAAGTTTTAAAACTAAAGCATTAGCTAGAGCAGAGTGTGGTGATAGTTCTGCACAGCAACATTTCTACCCCAACAGTGTGTTCACAGGTTGGAAATTACGTACGTCAGGGATGGGACAATACTAGGAAACCATTGCGCTGCATATCCACTCTGGTAGCTCTTCATCCTTGTCACCATTGAGGAGACACTTACACTGGAACTGACTTTGTGAAAGTGATTTTGCAGTTTGGTTTTTCCATACCAACCCAATATTTTGTATGCACATACATTGATTTTTTTTTTATACATCATGAATTTTTTATTCAAAGTATTAAATTTTTTTTTATTATTATTATTTAAAAAAATACTTGGGCACGTTCTACAATGACACGGATGCATGTACGGATCATGGAAGCAGACACGTAACACACGCTGTTTCAATCTACATTGAGATGCGTCTGGACGTGGATAACGTACGTATACACATAAGAAAGCTGGGCATCTCCCAACTCTTCCGTGCCATCAAGCCGTGTAGCCAATAGGAATTAAGTATTTGGTTTGTTGATATTATTTTTCGTGGTCCTTGTGGTATACACGGCAACAAGTGCTTCTATTTGCTGTAGCGTTTATCATTATTTTCGTTTCAATAAATTAAGTGCACATGGTTTGGCAGTGAAATTTACGCTGTGTTAAACACTGTAAAAATATACAAAATGAGATGTGTACATTATAAAACCTATATCAGCAATTTGCAGCAACTGAGTATTTTTTATTTCATAAGTTGCAAGATGGTATGTTTCTTCGTATTTTAGAATAATTAAAATTCATCCCACGTCATTCGCTTGTTCCGAGTCTGTTTTCTTACGTATCCATACATTGTAGGATGGGTCTTAGGCAAAGGTAGAGAGTTGAGATACATAATCTGACTTTATCTTTAAAGAATATCAAATCCTTAGCCAGTTAAGGTTAGCAGTATTTGTTTGGTGTCCATCCAATACTCGCTACGAAGTACAAACTGAATGTAAAGGCTGCGAAGCTCCATGGTCAAGAACAAAGTAACATTGTCCATTTGTGACTTACACTGGCCAATAGAGAGGAGTACGCGAGGACGTTGTGTTTGTTGCTACCCAACCACTTCTCTTGCCAGGAAGCAAGGTTATGCCTGACTGTCAAGCACAATTGATGCTGTGCTCATTATGTCTTTTATTCCAAGTTATTGGTGCTTTGCATAAACAAACAGTTTCACAATCTACAATGTTTACAAGGAATAGTTGCTGTTTCACATAATAATTGCTTCCCCAATTTCAAAGTAAATTTTAATGTAAAATGTGCTACAATAATGTGGTTAAATACAGTAGTTTTTTTGCAAATACATTTTAGAATTGTTGAAAGCAACACTTTTAGTGTACTGTGCTGTTTTGTAGAATATTATAGTCATCTGTGGCAGTGTGTATTCGACATAAAGACGAGATATGGCAGGAATAGGTCGCTAAGCTACTGATTGCATTATAAAAAGTAGCAGAACGCACGAGTACTCACAGGGTAGTACTCGTAGATACACGCACAAACGAAAGTCGGATGAACACATTTCTCACGCAGATGCGTAGTCGTGCAACGTTTCACTGGCCAGGCCAGCGTCGTAGGTGGCACGACTGCTTTCCATAGTTTTCTGTGAACGTTATTGGGCGTGTGCTAGTCATTGTTTGTCAGAATGTACAGCTTGTGTGCATCATATATATATATATATAAAGTACATGTGAGGGTTTGTTGTGGCAGGTTCGCAGTCGGTGCTGGTGTATGCGACCATGTATGGCTCCATCATGGGCTGGGACCTGCGAGCTCCAGGAACTGCGTGGAAGCTGGACAACTACTTGAAACATGGTAGTAGCACAGTTTAAATAACAGAGTTGTTTGTCTTGAGAGTAAGATTACTAGGCCTCCACTAAGATGAACGTAGCGGATATTGTCACCGACTGGCATGTTTCCTCTGCCCTTGCATTCCACTACAACTGCTCCATATTCACCTCATTTCACCCTCACCGGTGCTCAACACCTCACTGTCGAGCGCTGATCAGTGCCTCTCTACTCATTCTGAAAATATGTAGTTTTGCAAGATATGAATTAAATGTTACTCTTCAGAGTAGCAAAAAAATGAACTCACTACTATTAATTGAGTGGCACTTGTAAGGTAGCTTGTTCATTTCCTGACCATAGCTGGGTCATGTTGGCATAAATATGCAGAATATCAGTTTTGGAAACATTTGTTAGTCATTTGCAATTTACTACATATTAAGTAATGTTGATGGATGATGACTATGCGTGGTTGTATAAGGCTCCAGCAAAAGTCCTTTACTTTAACATGTGCCGATGACTGCCATGTAGAAACATAGTACTACTCCACAAACTTACCTAAAGACCTCGTGATTGAGTGCTGTAGTTGCCTTCAGTGGGACACGTGTCGAGTTACTGGGCCAAGGGTAGAGTGAGAGGGATGGAGAGTTGAACAGGGTTGTCTCTTTCACAACATAACGTATTCCTACCAATGACAAACCAAGAAGAATGTAATAGATTCTCTGTTGCTCCACACCATTTCCTCGATTCTGCTAATATATCTATTGTAACATGTGGTTTTGCTGTTCGTGTTAACTTTTATTACTGGCAACAGATGGTTAAAAAATTCCTAAGTTTGCATGTAATCTGCTTGTAGTTCTTTTGGCCAAACTGTCTGCACGACCTTGAAGCAGTTGAGTCAGTAAGAAAGAATAAGGGATGGGAAGGGGAAATTGTGTTTCACATATTTACCAGGGTTTTTACTTTATTTTGTTGAGTATTATTTGGATGTACAGGCCAGGACTGAGTATTTTGAATAAGCGGTGGATGGCCACCTGGAGGCCCCCCACTCACCATATATGTTGCACCACCATTTGATTTTGTTGGAGAATACACTGGAGTCACTGTGGACTAGCTCTGGTGGTTTGGCAGTCTTACGCTCACTTTTCTTTGGAAATCTACTCTAGGCCATCTGACCCTGAACACAAACAGAACAGTCACTCTGATACTCTAAATCGTCAAGGACAGGGATCCCTTTCATAGCATCTGCATGGAGGTGGCCAAGTTGTTGGTACCACACAACAGCTTCAGTCTCCTCTTCACCCACATTCTCAGTCTTGTTCTTGGCCTCAGTGACTAGATCTTGATGACTAACATTGGCAAATATATCACTCTGCAACACATACAATCCTTCCGTAACAAAAGCATTGAAACACGCTCGTCTTTCAATACACCAGCAGCCTGATCTTTTTTAAAATTTACGTTAATGTCATGAGCGGTTAATCATGCAACCGAAATGAGGTTTAAATTTAATTCAGGTAGAGATAATGTTTTCTTCATCTGTAAAATATTTCCTCCACATGCATTCGACAGTACAAGCTTGACTGTACCTACCCCTTCTACCTTAATTTCACCCTTTCCAAGTGTTATGTATCCTCAACTAGGAGTGAACTCTGTGAACAGCTCTCTGCAAGAGATCGCGTGCTCTGTAACAGCTGAGTCTAGAAACCTCAGTTTACACTCCTTGCTAGCCAACAATGCAAACACGTTAACACACCCTATTGTTTTCCCTTTCTGAACATTATTGTTTTCGCCCTCATCACGCTTACCCATCTTTTTCCCATTACTATTATTATGTTTTTTTGATACAGTCTTTGGCCCAATCTCCTAACTTATTACACTGAAAACGTTGGACTTCAGGGAAAACTTACTGATATGTCCAGGCTTCTTGCAACGTCACTTCCTTTGTTGACTGCATTCTGCGAACTCCTTGCTTCAGAATTCCTTCTTGTGAACAGGGTCCTCTTGTTTCCCGTAACTGCTAGGGCAACCTGACTGTGTTCTCCATTGGGAGCTGACTGTTGCCGTCATCGTTCTTCGTCCAGCAGCCTTGCTTAACCCTCCTCATGAGGTTAGATTCCCTCAGAAGGTTCTACACAATCATTTCATACTCATCCGCTGGGAGTCTGCTGAGCAGTAAATTTCAATCAATTTGCAATAATTTCGTCATGAAAGTTTATCCTGCCTATAGTCACTTTCTTGTTCAATATTTGTATCGATGCAGCATACTCTTGCATTGTCATGTCCGCTGTCTTAAAAACGAGCGCCATTTCCTTCATGCTTTAGAGAGCATGAAACTTAGTAGACGTTACGTGAATTTCCTCCAATACTTCTCAGGCTAGTTTCGCTCGTTCACAATCATCGATGTCCAATGCAGAATCATCCCCCACGATCGGTAAAGCACAGACAAGCTTTCAGATTCAGTTTTGCTTGGTCGGTGTACAGTACTCCGTCAACATAATCTTCATATGTGACTTCACACAGAGTTTCCAGGAAAAATTAATTACAGTTGCTAATTTTGGAAAATTCACCAAACCTCTGTAGTCCATACCCTCTGCCATGATGTTTACAATCACGCCAAACACGTTCACAATGCCCACAATGTTCTCTATCACTTTCTGAGTCCACGATCACCCTGGGCCCATAACGTGTTATTAGTTATGAGGCGTAGTGGAAATATAACACATTCAATCTTTGTAACACTACAATATATTTGCAAAACATATTTGCGAGCATCGCCTTCTTGAAAACGTACTTCATTCATCCATTAGACAATAGACTCCTGACATACATATACACACTTGTAAGTTAAATACCAGTAATACACTGCATTTAGCAACAAAAGGTACACAAAGTTTATAATAGTGTGCTGACGTATGAAAATTATCCTTGCCACAGTGTGGGTTGTTTAAACTTAAAAAATACTGCTTTACGATGGCATAGCATCGTACAACAAGATGGATACATGTTCATGGCCAGCTTCTTAGGCAGCGAGTGGTGGTACACTGCAGTCTGAGCAGTGGTTGGCGAACAGTGAACCTAGCAGCCAGGGGGCAAACTATGGTGAGGCAGGAAATTTGAAATGTTGCAAAAAGTTTATCTTATGTGTCTGTCAGGATTTGGTCGTGTATTGGTGGGTCAGTTCCCAGCATTGCAGTTCTGCAGTATTGTTGGAAGATGGTAGGGCCCACACCACTCTAGTTGTGAGATGCTGCATGTGCTGCGTTTGGATTCTGCTGTAAATTTACTTCTACTCCATCTATGGCTTGTTTGGTGTCTTCTCTTAGGCCATTCATTCTCTGTTTGAGAGTTCTGATAGCAAGGCCAGTGTATTCTAGCGAATGCACTGTAGCAGGTAGATGAGAGTTTCTGTCGCATAGTTGTAGCTGTCCTGGATAGGATAAGTCTGGTTGGTGAGCGTGCTGTTGAAGGAGGTGGAAGATTGGTACATGGCACAAGAGTTACAACATGGGCTATTGCAATGATGAGACCCTCTGGGGGTCATGATGTTACTGACTGTGGTATTGGGTGCACCTGTTTGTTTCAAAGGTTGGGGAGTTGTTTGAACACCAATCTGGGTGGTTTGCAGTGAGGGTGATGAGGCCAGTGTTTTGTGTCTGCAGTTGAGAATAGTATCAAGTTCGTCCATGCCCTTATGGTAAGAGACAATCAGAGGGATATCTGAGTTGCTGATTTTTGTTGGAGGATCTGTGGTTGAAGTAGTACACTGCATCTGTGTGTAAACGTTTGAGTTCCCAGTTTATGTAGGAATGGACACACATCAGTTGTGATAGGGTTTGACTTCTCCAGGTTATATTTTCAGGTAAGAATACATGCTGGCTACAATAAGGCTCGAGTTTCCAGGCTTTACCCTCAGCAGACATCCACTACGTCTCAGTGGTTGGTGAGTCGTTACACTTAAAGTAGTGTGGGCTCATGTAGCTCACTCAGTTGGTTGGTCTTGTCTGCCTCTCGGGCAGTGATGCAGAAGTCTAGATAGGCCCCAGTGGGCAACGTCACATCTGCCCGCTTAGTAACGGACCCTCGCTGTATCTAAGCCGTTGTAATGGTAAGTAGATAGGAATGTAGTAGTGTGTGTGGGACAAACAATGCTGGAACATCACACATATACGTATATATAGATATGGCGGGAATAGAGGACAACCTAACACTCCCTTGATTTTTTACACCTACCAGACCTTGCCCACATAGAGAAGGAAGAGTGAACATGCAAGGCACATTAGAAAACACATTTTTTAAATGCTAATGTACATAGCGGTGTGACATTGAGCAAGACAAAGTAACAGTAAACTGACTGTTGGGTTCTTCCACAGTCGGCACTCCAAGTGAACGTGACTGCCAATCGTGGCACTCGGGGCAGTAAACAAGAAGTTGAAATGCTTGAACTTGAGTATTATAGATCACAATACAAAACCAGACAACAGTAATAAATCTGAAATGAGCACCTTCATTGTACCACAGAGACCTGTAAACAAGACTAGGCACTGAGAGTACCTGCACCCGTCACATCGTATTGTGAAAACTCCTACAAAGCCTTGAGGAATATGCCAGTGGCCACCTCGCCATCAGGAGGTGAGATATCCGTAGCACAGCATGCATGTTTCAGTTGCCAATCAACGAATGAGGTTTGAAGCACCAACCTGCCTAACTAAGTTGATTAAGAAACGCGAGATTTGAGTTTGTGAATAAAGGAGCTATTTTAAAAAACAAATGAAATAAATAGGAAAAAGAGTTTAACACAGGTTTTTATTATCCATGATGCAGTTTCATTCAAATCACACAGCAGAAGCACAAAACTGGCTGAGAATTTAATCTAAAACTTTCACAGTGTACTCTAATTGGCATTAGTGTGTACTGTTGACCTCAGAAGGTGATGGCTTGAATAGTTTGTTTCATTTAGAAGTCCATCCTGTTTGCTTTAACTGTGCAGCGGTGCCCTCGCATACCATACAACATTAGAAATGAAACAAGTCGGAGAGAGAGTATGGGTTGTGTGGTTGCAGGCATGATAACCTCGTTCTGTGTGAACTCGCACCAGAACTGGCTGACTTTGGGCACAAGCAGTGGCTACCAGGTTTGCTGGGACCTACGCTTCCAGCTGCCTATCACCACCTTCACGCACCCCTCACGTGAGTAACTACCCAGTTTAACTCTCGCTCTTACCATCACGTTCCTGTGACATACTGGAGAGGCTTAAAATGCTGAAACCCTCTGCCGCATGGTGGGTTGCACGCTACGCCTCTGAGTCGCCAAGTTATATGTAGTATTTCTATGTGATTTATGAAATTCCAATAGAATTTGCCAAATGTTTGTAAAAATTGTAACTTATGTTTATGGTGTTTATTTTACTTTATATTTTATGGGTAAAATAATGTATTTGCATGTAATTTATTTTTATTTGGTTGACATGAAACTTGGATGTGCCAAGTTTGTTTGAAATTGGTCAAATGCTTTGGTAAAGATAGCAGGCATTCTAACAGTTACGATTTTGAAAATAATTTGTTGGTATGCTAAAGTCATATTTGTTTAGGGTGAATTACTATTTTGCTGTCGTTGTGCCAAATTATGCAGTTATTGGTTCTATAGTCATGGAGATATGCAGAAAAAGCTTTATTATTCAAGTGATGTTACCGTCCAAAATGGTGGACAAAAGAGGCATTGAGTTGATACATTCAGTAATTGCAGTAGGTTTTGCCAGTCCAGATTTATTCCCAGTACTGAACTCCCAGAAGACCCTATTGGACTGGGCTGATATTGTCTCCAACCAACAATTATCGGCGCACATCTGGCCCACCACTGGATGCTAGTATAGAGTTCAAAACCTCGCCCAGAATCTTTTCAGATATTGATGGTAAAGGGACAACTAGGGTCTTTGAATCTGATTTTTGTTCTCCATTTCTGGACAGAGGCGAGTCTTGTCCTGTTCAAATTAATAACTATTAACTACCATAGTTATTAGTATCTATGTTGCGTTATCAGTGACATCTTTCATGAAATCATCTTTCAGTTCTGAATACTGTAAAAGACTTTTGTTTCCTAATGTGTCACACCGGTTGAAGTTAATGATACTAACAACTGCTGCATTCTGTTGCTGTAACCAGCAGAATTGTTTTTAATTCAAGTCATTAGTACCAAGTGGCACTCAATTGTAATTCTTCCTCACTGACACAGTTCTGTTGACGTTAATCACAGTTTTTCCCAGTTTTGCTAATAATAATTATTTTTTTTCATTTATATTTTTTAATTTGTCGACTGTTACTGTACTTTGCTGTATTCATTAAATTGATGCATGACATGTATTAGTTATAATATTTTTCAACTCCGCCTCACGATCTGCGACGTCAAGTAGCCCGAATAGAACATCGAACCCAGATACCGCCAGCCTCCAAATCAGACCAGCATTCTATTAGACACAGATACCCAAGGAAGCGGCAGTTGACCCACCAGACATCCCGTATACCAAACGCATGCGCAGTTTAATTGCCCTCTATTATGAAGCCAACCAACACGAGGCACGTAAGTTGCCCCTAACCAGGCATCAGATACTCGCCCGCCACATGAGTGTCAAACGCAGCAATGAAAGTGTGTTGCTCCTAACAGGGCATCAGATGCAGCCCACACAACATGTAAAACTACCCTGGCTTCTTGCCATCCACAAGTGGTCACAGTAGGGTCACGCTGTTCACGAAGAGAGCAAGGTATATAGCAACCGAAGCCACGAAAAGGCTGATGAGACCCGAGGCACATGCCGGCCATGAGTTTACAAGGTCGCGCACCCCGGCAAATGCCAATTGTTCCTGGGGAGTTTGCTCCAGCACCTTTCAGTGCTGGGGCTCTCTGCCAACCTATCCTCCCTGAGGAGTCACTACCGACAGAAGTTAATTCTCCGCAGCTCACTTCAATACAACTTGTGCCGAAACTCAGTGCTTATCATTCTCCTGGTGAGGAACCACCAGCGACCAGCTACTCCTGAAGAGTCTATGTCCCCTTAACCTCACTTACTACTTCAGTAGTGACAACTGAGTCCCTTCAGGACTAATATTGTCATCAGTTAGAGTCAGTTGTTTTCATAGCTACCTAGTTGATTGCTCTAATTATTTCTGATAGACCACCATCACCTGTCTTTAACTTTAACTTCCACAGGTTACATAGCAACCAAGGTAAAGTGCAGGAGATCGTACGGGTCACCATGTTTATTCTGGATGGAATAAAACATATGTTCTAGTTTAACCTCGGAGTACTCATTCTAGGGTGAAACTGTAACCCCCCTTCAATCCTGGTAAGAGCCATCCCTCAAGGGAGAGGCTGGTAACCGCTGCTTTGAACTGATTTCCGACTCTAGTGTAGGACTGTGGTCCGTCCCCCAAACGAGGACAGCACATACGTCGCCAGACACCACACATTCATAGACCACCCATACTGTGGACAGGGTACTGAAGAGTGCCTGATGCGCAGTACGGTAGAGCCTCGTACTAGAAAGACTACACGATGAAGCAGTTGGGTACCCAAGTCAGGTAGCCCACTCCTTCCAGAGCGTATAGACCCACCAGTAGTAGTGCCAATCCTGACGAGGAGTGACCTAAGTGCCTCTGGATACACATGTAGCGAGTGAAACTGTCGCCTGCCCCTGCTTTGCAGAAGTGGACGTCAGAACCTCCTATTAATGCAGTTCGACCACAGGAGTATAAAGTGGAGCGACCGGAGGACAGCCACTGCCCTGAGGCTGACCAGTTACTAAGTAATCAAACCCATACAGCCTTCCGCTGTTTAATCCCTACGACAGTGAGCTCTAGTCGTCCATCAGCTGCTGAGGCCTTGCCTCACAGTTTATCCAGCTAACCTCTTAGTCACGCCGCAACACCATCGGAACACCACATCCAGTCACCGTCAGCCTACAACTAGCCTGCCGGCGACCTTGGGAGTGACACAGACCCAAACTTCCAGCCCACAGCATCCAGCTGCAGATACACCAAAGGACGAGTAAGAAGTCAACCCTGCCGCCTGCAGCCCTAGGAAGGGGCACAGCCCCGCGGCAACAGCTTCCAGCCATCTGTCGACGTCGGATAAGGCCTGAACGAACAAGGTAAGCCAACGCCGGCAGCTACCCCAGCCACCCTGTGAGGGGGGGAGAGAGGGGGCTCTCTGTGATTTCGTACCCAGCAGACAGCCTACCCGTCCAACCCTGTGCAAGGGACCAGTTAAGGCCAAACGCCTGATAGTATAAACTCCACCTCATTAGGATTTGCACGGAACCCATTTCTCTGACTTGACACCTAGTGAAACCCTTGCTCGCATGCGACATGCACCATCTTAACCCAGCCATCACACGTCAAAATGAAGGACTTGCAAATTATGAGTTTGACTGCTTAAAAAAAATAGGGATTTTGATTCATCATTTATTTTACATCATTGTTTTACGTTTATCTATTGTAGAATCACCATAAAAATGTAATTTACAGATTGACTATTTCTAATGAAGCTTTTCATGATCTAACTGGCACTGCATGTTTCCAGATGTGCGGGTTCGCAAGTTAATATGCCATCCCACCGAACAGTCATGTGTGCTGGTAGCATACCAGGGGAACAACGAAATCTCCATGTGGAACCTGGAGACGCAGTTCCGCCAGATGGTCCTGTGGGCCAGTGGCATGCCTGTGCTGTCCTACTCCCAGGTACAGTATGCTACGAGCCACTCGTGCAGACCACATTATGTCTATCTCTGTAACAGCTGGTGTGTTTCCAACCGGTGCGTTGTGTTTTTTGCAGGATATGTCAACTTCAAAATGTTTTTTGATACCCAAAGAAGCTTTCAAAAATGTTGCACGTTTACTTGTTACGATTTGTTACTTACGTAGTTATTTTACACTAGCATCATAAAATGGATGAGTAAAAACAGTTTTTATTAAATTTAAAAAGTTATATTAGAAAAGGGTTTTATTATATTAGAAAAGGGTTTTATTATACTGTAATTGGTAAATAAGACAGGTGCGTGTATAAATTAATGCTGTATTAACATTAACAATATGAAGATTTATTGTGGAGGGGAGAAATTAATTTATTAGCCACACATTACTGTATATATAAATACAGCAAAACGGCACTATGAGGTTTGGTCAAACAAAAATGTGATGGGAGTTTCTGACGTGATACATGCACCAGTAACTACCCTGGACCTGAAGGCAGAGATCCTATTGTGTTACAAGAAGGATTTAAAAGAAGGAGTTGGGCCATGAGAGCAACCAATCCTTCATGTTGTTCTTCACCTCAATTGTCTGAGGCAAAACTGTCCTTTCAGATGCTTTTTGAGGGGGCCAAATACGAGAAAGTTACAGGGTGACAGGTCCGAACAGTAGTGCAGATGATCCAGTTCTTCCCAACAAAATTTGGAGAGAAAAGTTGTTTACTGGGATACATGTGGACGGGCATTATCGTACCCAACACCTGCATTCAACATCCCAGGAAGTTTGTTCTTTATGGTACGATGCAGACATTGCAATGTCTCACAGTACACCTGACTGTTGACGGTGACACAGTGTTCAAAGAACTCAATCAGCAGTGGTCCTTGGTTATAGAAGGTTAAGTTCCCTGCTTTTGGTCCTGCTATGAATTTATTTGGTGGGAGTAGTGCAGGATGTTTCCTTTGCATGCTGGATCATCTCATCTCAGGTTAAAAATGATGGCACCAAGTTTTATCGTCTGTCACTAACCTTATCAAGAACGTGAGGTCCTGGTGAGTCCAAAGAAAATGCTGAACTAAGAGGCCTATTCACAGACGCTTTTGTTCTGCCTATTACATCTTCAGCACTCATTGCGTGCAAACTTAACTGGACCCCAGCCTGTTGTGCACAATTGCTCAAATACGCCCGTGACCGACATTAAGTTTACATGCCACGTGGTGAATCAATGATCACCTTTTACAAGTCGTTCCACTTGTGCGATGAGGTCAGGAGTGGTGATGTTTGATTCTCCAGGTCTTTGACCATCCGCCAAGGTTTAGCACCCTCCGCGGAACCATGCTGACCACTCGTGCACAGTCTTCCGTGATACACGCTGTTCTCCGTACATTGCGATAATCCCATGACAAATGTCTATGAACATGGTGCCTTCAGCAGTTAGAAACCGTATAACCATGAATTGTTCTTCCGCAGACAATGTTTCAAGTCGAAATGCCATTATCCTTTGCTTCGCAGACTAGACGGCCAGTCTACACGTACTGCCTCTTATCAAGGCTTTGTCTGTCCAAACGTGTCGTCCTTCTTGTGTGTGTGTGTTTGTGCCTGTCAACAAGTACTACACTGCGAGTACTCGAATTCCTGTCCTTATGTTTATGTTTACTTTCGCATAATGTGCAGGGTATTTTTTCTGCCACCCCTGTCACTTCTCATGTAACCAAACCTAGTTTAACAACTGGCGATGGCCAGATCAATTATTGCTATGGTAAATTATCATTATTATGTGGGTGACACAATACGTATTACAATGCCAACAGGTTGCAGGAAGTTCACTTCATCCTAATATTACCGTAAGTCACTAGCATTCAGAATGTTAAAAAGTGTTATAGTAGTATAGTGTAAAATAATTTAACTATCCTCTTTGTGGAACCTAAAAATGAGGTGAGAAGTATTATCTTGTAGTTGGTTGACGAGTTAGATACATACGTGATGGTATGAAGAGCGAGCACTGTGTTGTGTGGCAGGTGAGTGGGCAGAGCGTGTGTGCGATGTACGGGGGCAGCAGTGACAGAGTGCCGTTCCTGTTTGCGGGTGGGACAGACATGCGGCTACGCTACTGGGACCTGGATGCTCCCAGCAACTCCTACCTGCCAATCCCAGCTGCCAGCGACGCTCACATGGCACTCCTCGAATACAAGTACCTCTCACTCTTATTACTTTTTTCTTAGTTTTATTGTCTTTGTGATAGTAGTGTTGATGACAAATTTACTACTGTATTTGTATTTATGTTAAGTTTATGCTGGTAATGAACTACACAGTTAATTACCTTTGGTAATGTCACAACTGAGATCATATTTGTACCGATTAAGTGAATAGAAGAGTCAAAATCTTTGTAATAAATAATACAATAACTCAGCATGAGCTCCAATACCTTTATTGTGTTATAAATTCAGTGGAACCCTTTTTTACACTTTCCTGTATTTTACAGCAATTTTTTTTGTCCCATGTATAGTCCATACAGCAAAAATTCCGCTTTTTTACACTTTCCTGCATTTTACATTTGTGGTTCTTGAAAAATTAAAGATCTCAGTGTGGAAGACGTGAAATTGCATTAGTTATTGTGCAATCTCATGATTTGTACTTCACAGGAATAGATTAATTTGCTTCAACATGACTCATCTTTCAAGCCTCCAGGTTTCTGGCACATTATTGGCTGAAAATCACTGACAGAATGTAGGCATGTATGTTACCAATTCATTGTTCTTTCACTTGACATATTTGCAGCTTCTATTCCCAGCTGTATACTATCTTGCCTGTGAAACTAACAATTTGACATGAACTGCATTCCTTCCTCATGAAGAGCACTTGGGTCCCTTACACACAGGCAACTTTTAGTCACCGGGTTGGGGCGAACTAAAGTGGTTGAACCCGGCAATAGTTCTATCCAAGCCTGGCGACGGCTGTCGCCCAACCCGACTACTTGTATAGCCGACTTCAACTTCACAAGTGTTTTACTTCAGCAACAGAGGTTCGAGATTCTATGTTTATTAAAAATCATTCTGTCATTTTGAAAGAGGATGTATTAGTGTGTTCTACTCCAAAGATGTGGGAGAAGACAATTTTGGAAGTTCTGAGTTCCAATTGTAGAAGTGCGTCCAGAGTATGGGCAGTTTCACATTTTGTACAGTGATTTATGCAATTATCCGGGTAAGTTCTTGTAGTACTTCCGGATGTATACGTTCTTTCCTTGAACTACTGGAGGAAGTTAAACCAACGAGGAGTGACAATGTGTTGAGGAAAGCAATAACACCAGAAGAGTGATTTACAATGACATTGAGGTAACCGTTTGTTAACATTTATTCAATACTTTGCAATTCAATTTCTTTCGATGTTAAAAACTCCCCAGGTAATGTGATGAAACAAAACTGAAACCCATTATGAGTAATGGACTTTGCACTTATTGCATACAAATGTGAAACTGAAAATTGTTTGCTGGAATACCTTCGGTGCACGACTATAATCAGTTGCAGTAAACTCTCGATTCTAAGACCTTTCATGGTTCCCAGGATAAGGGTTGTTTTTCCAAGGGGTCGTTATTGGAAAAAAACTTTTCAATTCAATTTCTTTCATGGTTCCCCAAAAAATTATTTTGAGAGGGTTGCTATTGCAGGGGTCTTAGAAATGACAGTTGACTGTAATTGTATGCAAGTTTGTATTCTCCTGTAAGGCTACATATGTAATGTCAATTATTTTTAGTTTTTATTTTTTGTCAGGAAATATGTATTTCTACAAAGATAAAAAATAATTATAATAATCTAGATGTGTAATGCAGAATTCTTCCTCTTAGTCATGTCATTAAGGCGCATCACAATATTTAATATTGTTTCCATATCAAAGCTGCTGAAAAATAAAATAACCAGGCAAGTTTTTTAAAAGCATTCAATTAATCATAAATCAGTGCAGTTGCTCAAATTGTATATCATGCCAAAGGTGTCGCCCTATGCAGAAGGATTGTCTCTGCAGCAACCAGTATTGGTATTGCTGACGTTTGGCGTGGTTGTGGGCAGGTCTCGGTTGGTGGACGGAACCAACGTGGTGGAGGAGGTGCAGGTGAAGCCACGCCCAGGAGGTGGCCCCAGTCGGCTCGGGGGTGCACGTGGAGGGGAAGAATCCCCGCGACCGGGACCCGACCAGCCCCAGGCCGGCCATCACGACTGCATCAGCGAGGTGGCCATGTGTCAGGCATCCCAGTGCTTCCTGCTGTCTGGTTCCCGTGATGGTGTCATCAAGGTGTGGAAGTGACTACATGCCACCCCCATCATACTACGTCTTCATTTCATTTTTTACATATTGTGATGCTTATTAGTAGAAAATCTCGTCCCAATAATTACTGGCAAACAATGAACCTTTCTAATGATGTTTCATAAGAAATTGAAAATGGCAGGCTCATTAACAATAACAATTGCAGTGTATTCAAAAGCTGACTTTCTCAAGACTAATTGATGATGTTTGTCGTATTAAAACAAGAAAGTTAAGGTACCATATTTAACCATGTATCACCCACACATTTCTTCTCTGAAAGAAATTTGAAAAGTACGGTTGTGGGTCTTGAATGGAGATTGATGTTTGGGAGAAAAATGCAAGACTGAAAATAGTTGGGTTAGTCGCAATGTAGACTCCTTTTCCCTACCGCCAACAAAAGCGTGGCTATGACAAGGATAGTGTCAGCCATGGCATTTGTAGAAACAATGCAAATAACTGTTAGCGGGGGTGGNCCGCAAGCATGCAGCCGGCCCTACAGGCAAGCAGTCCACATTTGGTGTTTTTGTAAAGCTGTTCGTGTTTTCTAATGGCAATTACGTTAAAAAAAAAATGATGTGTTTACTGTATCTGTGCATGTTAATGCCAAAGGTGTGGCATAAAATGAGTTACATACCCCTTCATGTTTGTATATCGTGTTTGTGTCACGCTCAACTGTAACAATTGACAGTTTCTGCTTGTCAGTTGCCCAGCAAGCAGCAGCACACAATGACGGCTGGCAAAACAGCCTCAATCACAAATATACAGCCCACCCAATTTCAGAGAAACTAGTTTTTTTCCCTACTAAAAAATTGGGGGTTTTTAAGTAAACATTATATAGCTAATGTCACATTCAGTTTTGTAACATATGTATAGCTTGTGTGACATAGCTATGCACTGAAACAGAAGTTTTTGAACTGAATATGTATATTTCTTCTCCTGGGATGATATTCAAAATGTGGAATGCAGGTCTGACGTGGGGGCGGGTGGTACACGAGCGGATACTGTATATGTAGTTTAATCCGTTGCTGAAGGATGGTTCTTGTTTGTCTATAGAGTAGTACACAATAGCTCTCGGCAGCTATTCTAAATGTAGTACAAGTAAAGTTTGTAAATATTTTGTTTAAAAATGTTTGCGGTAATGAATAATGTACATCCAATAATACTATGTAAATTTGTAATATCAAATTTTTGTTTATATAGTTTTGTTTCATCATGATATATTAATGTTGTTTTGTAAGAATTTTATTGTACAGTGAACGTAATTTACAGACATGTGTAAAAAGCATAATTTATACTTTCAAGTGTGATTTAACTACTGTAAGATTTGACAGTATGAAAAATAAGTAATGTTGTATGCATTTTTATTATTATTTTTTAAATATATGTATGTATGTATGTATAATACTATAATTTTGGGCATACTTTCCAGCAACAATGTCAACATAATACAGAAAATACTAAGAGGACTCCCTACCTTCCTTTATTTATATATATATATATTCCCAAGCATTTTGACACAGAGATTCTGATTGTCCTGTCATGGACAATGGCTATCTCATGGTCAAAATTCTTAAGGCATTAAAAAAACCATACATAGTCTAAACCAGCATGTACAGTCGATTCCTGTTTCACCAGGAGCGGCTTGACCATGAAGCCACCATTTGAAATTCAAATATTGGAAAGCGGCAGGCAGTCATGTGCAGCTGCTAACACAAGTGTTTGGGTACTATATTTTTAGATGTTTTTATATTCTAACCGGGCATCAGATACCGCCCGCACAACTAGGAAAACTACCCCAGCGCACCCAGGCCACGCAGTGCCCAGTCACCAGTATAGAAGGCCGCACACCTCCTATTCATCTCGGCAGCTTGCTTCAGCCCGAGCTGTGCTGAAACTCCCTACTCTTCCTCCTCTCGAGGAGCCCCAACTATGTGTACCAACTACCAGCACAGAACCTCTCAACACCATCTACAGCCCTGAATAGTCAGTGTCCTCCTTAAACTCACTTTACTTGAACCGTTTACATGACTAACGGTATATCTGTGGATTTAACTGTTTGCATAGTTGCCTAGTTGATTGCTCTTGTTTTTTTTGCTGATAGGCCCCTTCATATTCTGCTTCCATAGGTTACCAAGCGATTTAGCAAAGTGCAGGAGTTAGCACAGGTCACCATGGTTATTCTCTAGAGAATAACCATGTATTTCAGTCTCACCTCAGGGTATCCACTCTATGGTGGACTTGTACCTCCCGCCTATCCTGGTAAGTAATATCCCGCAAGAGAGCAGCAGGGGACCGCTGTATTGAATTGAATTTCCAACTCTAGAGTAGGACCACAGACCGTCCCATAACTGAGGACAGTCCGTGCGTCAATAAACAAGTACATTCATAGACCACCCATACTGTGGACAGGGTACTTAATTGTAGTATGGTAGAGCCCTCTACTAGCGGGTCTATATGCGGTGGACGGAGTGGGTTAAGTAGCTTGGCTTACTGGTAAGTTAGCAGTTAGGCTACCCGAGTTACTTAACCCACTCCATCCACTGCATGTAGACCTGCCGGATGGAGTGACAAGCCTGACAAGGAGTGGCCTAATCACGTCTGGGTACACCTTAGATAAGGAACCGTCACCTGCCTCTTCATTGCGGAGCTAAGTTGTCCCGCCTTCATGCCCTTAAGAGTTAACTTTTGAGGGTGTGATAATGTCAAGAAGAGTCCCCAATAACAACACAGCTGGGGGAATGAATGCAGTGAGGGTGGCACTCGTGTTCCCACCCCCATACATGTGTTGTTTGAGAAGTGTGCCGTGTATTATGCTATTGCCTAATGAAGTGCAAATAAATACATCTTTGTTTTAACAGCTATCAAGCATGGCAACCTTACATCCCTACCTGGGATTAATGGGCTTGCCCATGATAGGCTGACCCTGTGCCACCCATACAATCCAGTAACCCAGGTGTAATAAATTTTGATAACCTCTTTTAAACCTAATAGTGTAAATGTGCATGGTAATTAGTTGAGCAATGAACTTGGAGAGACAACTTCTATCCACATAATAAATATGTTACTGTAATTCTATCTTGCCAACCTGTCTATTTTCGGAGTGCTATTGTCTCATGGCGTTAATGAAAAATGGTTTTAGGTGCTTTTATATTAGTAATTAAGAGTTTTGTGTCACATTGCTTTTGTTGTATTAACGTTCCGTCATATTTATTGCATTTCTGGTGCAAACTTGTTTGTCCGGGCTCTATGCGCAAAGGGGGATTGTCTTGCTGTCCCCGGACCTTCCAATTTTTTTTTTAGTTCACTGTGTAGTGACAATAGTTTTTACGTTCTTTTATCTGGACTTAACGTATTAATGTCATATTATCCGGGAACAGTACCATCCCCAACCTCGCTCACTCTCGCACTGGGGATGTAATGTATCGCACAATTTTTTCACTTTAAAGGCAACATACAGTTTAGGCTAGTGACATGCCACAACTGTAATGCGAGTGTGCTTCAGTCGAGAGTGCAATACAGGAGTAAAAATACCAGAAAGCATCTGAAGTGTTTTTATATTATGTCCGGTCGCTTCACGGCAGTGTAACTGTGTTTTCTTAAAACCTAATCACATAAATTACCGCTTTTTGTTACGCAATAATGAATTGCAGTGCTATTGGGCATGTAAAACAATCTCACCCTATTTTACTGGCATTCTCAAATGGTCAACACTCTCAGAAGGTAGACCTAAAAAATAGATTACTCAAGCAACTTCATCATCAGTAGTGTAACAGGGACTCCAGGAGTAGTCACTTGGACAGAAAGTCCACTCCCGCCCTCATCTCGCGCTCTGCAGTAGTCGATGCTTACTTTAAAACCTGGAGTATGTACCTTTTCCCTTCTCCTGAAGCCACGACATCCCATAAAGTGTCGCCTTTTCGGGTGGCTAATTTTATTTATAAAAAGCCCGATTGCCTACCATTTCCACTGACACATTCCTGAAGTATAGTATCGCCCAACTGATGTGGCAAAATTTTCCATTGCAAAATTAGTGTCAAAACTTACGGCGCCACATACCCGACGTTGAGCGTCGCCCTTCCTTGCGACTACAATTCTCCTAACTTTCCTAACCATTTACGCAGCATTCTTTCTCACTAACTGTTATGCCTAACCTGAGTGCGATCCTCTCCTTGTTATTGCACGTGCAATTTTGTGTGTTACAATCTCCTGTGTGAAACCTGCATTCCTCAACTTCAATTTCGACGCTACAATGGAGTGGTGCCACTATCAACTAGTGAAATTCCTCACCAGCGTGGGAAAGTGAAACAACATGGCGACAGCCAGTCAGCTTCACCACCACCATGCTTGCCATCAACAACCCTACTAACGGGACATATTGCGGCAGCATCATCACATCCCTCACTCCTCCAGGTGAGACAGGAGCTGGCATCACGGACGGTTCAGCCCTCTCACGTGCAGCGAAGAAGAGGTTGCCGCAAGCTGTATGCACTCTATGGTTTAGTACTAACTCAATTAAAGGAATTTTGTCACGCCAAATTTGTTGATTTTGGCGACTGTAGACTCTGAGAATATTCCCGATAGTACGCGTGCACCTTTCCACTGGGTTACTTTGTGGATGCCAAATGGAAGTAGTAGTAGGTACAATGCCTATGCTTCAACCATATTTTGCCATTGGTCACTAGTGAACTAGCTGCCATAATCCAATAATAAGTAGCAAGGTTTATAGCTTTGTGTACTTCGAAAACAAGTCTGTCATAACACACACATACTTCACTCCTGCTTTAGATGTTGGTAGAGGACCAAAAATATTGACACACTAGTTTCAACTGCTCTTCAGGGATGATGGCCTTGCAAATTCTCGGAGGGGTGCTTACTCTTTTGACAAGTGTCGCAGGAGGTTACGACCTCTCTAACTGTATCAAGCATACCTGGCCAAAACACCTGTCTGCATAGTGTTCCATACAGTTTTGTAGTTCCCACATGACTTAATAAAGCATGAACATCACTAGCAACTTGCTTACAAATTTACTCTGGTATCGCAGGCTTTCAAAAATCTTTAAAGCAACGTTTTTTATGTACTATGCTGAAATAAAATTCCCTGGTCTGACTTGCAAGAGATTCTGTGAATTTTGTTGTCTTCAGATACCTGCATAATCTCCTGCAGTACTTTCTTGCAAAATTCTTCTTGCTCTTCTTTCTCCCCCAAGATCCTGAAGTAAAATTTTTAGTTTTGGGTTGGACTGTAACTAGTCAGTTTTTCCTACTGCTAAAATAGATTCTCGAACTCCCTTTTGTAGTTGAATGGTAGTAGGATCCCCATCAGGAATTCTACTTAAACAATCAGCGGCTTCATTTTCGGATCCTTTATTGTAGCAAATTTTGACATCAAATTCTTGTAGTAAAAGACACCAACGAGTCAAACGGTAACCAAAAGTTTTACTAGCTTTGAGGCAGGTGAGAGCTTGGTGATCTGCTAAAGGTAAATTTTCTCACCAATTAATAAATTCCTAAATTTCTGAAGCGACCATATGACCGCTAGCGCTTCCCGTTCTGTAACAGTATGATTTTTTTCTGCACTATTAAGGGTCCTGCTTGCTACTGCAGAAAACGTCGCTATACCATCCTCGTCTTCTAGAGACAGTTTGACCCCCAATACATATGATGAAGCATCAGTGTACAAAAGAAATGGTTTTCCCTGTAGCAGACGATATATGACATGGTCACGCAAAAACAAGACTTCAGTTCTTCAAAAGCAGTTTGTTATGTTTCTTCTCAATGCCATGCTTGATCTTTTCGAACAAGCGGAACAATCGAATAGCTACCCTGTGCAATTTTGTTGGAATAGTTCCTGTTCGAATGTGCTACAGGAATAATAGTTCTTCTCAACAAAAATAGATTTTATTACCAGTTATTCCAGCATGACTCAGTTTTTCCAAAACTATATGTTTCAAATGAATTAGATGTTATCTGGATGTCATCCACATATGCACGAGCAAAATCTTTACACTCCTCCCGTAGGGTTATCTCAAAGGACCTAGTGAACTCTACTACAGCAGTGCAGACACTGAGTGGCATAACCTGAAACACACACTGTTCGTTACAGAAAAGAAATGCTGTGTAATTGTCTTGATCGCTCATCCAAAGGAATCTACCAATAGCCACTTGTTAAATACCTTACGCCTTCATACAGTCGTAGTGTGTCTTTAGTTGGAAAAGACCCTTCCCTAGATTTCACTGTTATCTTATTTAGGCCACGAGCATCCGAACACTATCTTACCATGCCGCCTTTATTTTCGACATACACTATAGGACTAGAGTAGGGGCTACATTCTCCTTTGACCACATTCCACTCCAACATGAGATGTAGGTAGTCTTGTGCTTCATTTAAGGCTTTAACAGGAATTGGATATGTTTTCGTATGAAGTGGTTAGTGTTCAATGACTGATTTTTACTTCGTACAAGGAATTTCTGCCAGGTACTTCTGAAAAACTTAACCGATGCTTAAACAAAACATAGTACAATTGAGATTTTTGAGTATTATTTATAGTAGTAACTATAATAATAGTTTGCAAAATCTCTTTAGTCAATGAACTTACTTTGTCTAATTGACAGCTCATTTGAAATATGCCAAAAATCTTTCTTCAAAAGACCAATAAAATTATCTGTAACTTGCCAGGCATTGGACACAACAGGTGCAGCAGAACTGTCTGCGTAATGAACCAACCTCCAAAATTCAATACAATTTTGAATTGTGTCATAAAAACTGCACCAAGTATAAGGGGTTTTGCTAGGTAGGCCCTTTCCTAGCAGAACTGCCATAACCTTGGTTTCTCCTAAACCTTAAATTTCTATTGTAGTTTGACATTTTACAATTGGACTTGATCTAGATGTTATACCCATTATTTTCAACCCTGGAACTGGAAAATATGGTATGGTAACTTGTAACCATTGTTCTCAATTTCCTGTACTAGTGTTTCGCTGATACAGCCAACTTAAGCTGCGCTATCGAGCAGTGTAGGAACAGATATTCAGCAAATTTTTAAATTAATTTCTGAACAGTGTGTAGATTTAGAGTTAGGTACTCTTTTCAAACTCTTCAACAAAAATTCTCATTCAGAATCATTTAGCACAACAGTGTATTTTCACAGGTACTTCAGTACACATGTTCCCATCAGATGTCTCCTTCAAACCAGAATTGGGGACCAGCGCTCCAAGACAGATACTGCTGTCCCATTCTGTGGTAGTTCTTTGTTGACTTTATGTTGCTTGTGAGAATGCAGAGGCCATGGGATTCAGGAAAACATACCTGCATTGGATGCATTGTGTAAGGTACAGCAGGCTGTGCATTCCTTGCACGTTGAGATACAGGCACAAAATGATTTGCCTGTATTGTATTGTTTTGAGGACTAGTACTTAATTACAAACTGCTTTTCTTGGATACATCCCCTCTTTACTACCTTTTCTCTTCCTACCTTTGCACTTGTATCCAGGATTGTATCTTGTCTTAGGGGAATTTTGTGATCTACCAAAAAAGAAGTAAACAAGCATTCTGCTGGTGTAACGTCCAAATCAGAATTTCCATGCTTTGCAAAAATCTTCTGATTTTCTTGGCACTCTATGTTGGTGACATGCTTCGCGCTTTTAACGTGTACACTTGTATCTGTTTTCCCACCACGTGCAATGTTTATGTCGTTCGGCACATACTACAAAAGCCAAACCTATAGCCCTTGTCTGATTATAATACATGGAAACTGTACACTGTATGATTCCCGGAACGTCTGGTAGTAATACTGGTTTTTTTTTTTTTTTTTTTTTTTNGCAGAGTCGACAATAAGTAACCTATCAAGACACCACAAAAACATGACTGGCAAGAGACATAATACATACCACATTGTAATCACAGTCCATAAGTAGTTGCATACAGTTTTTATCGCACACAGTATTAAAATCCTGTAGCACATGTTTCAATTAGACTTAAAATTGAAACAGTTCACAGTAAAATCAATGACCACACGTATTCGTATTTACAAACAAACAAATACAGCAGCTATCAAAAACTTCACAGACTAAAAAATTCAACTCTAACAAACAATAGATATGCGAAAACCGATTGTCGCCCTCTCGTAGCGTGATCTCTCGGATGCAGGCAAAATCAGTATCGATGTGTATCGTCACAACACTACAATTTCAGTGTTTTATCGTAAAAATAATTTTTTACAGAATCAACTAACGAAAAATCGGAAGAATGTGCGTATTTCCGGAAAACAATATATGGAAGCTTTTTCCGGAAGACTTCTGGAAAAATCGGAAAGGTTGGCAGGTGTAATCCAATTAATACTTTTAGTGTCCGGATTTCTTTGTTCCGTGCCCCACGTAATCTTTAACAGACACTTAAAGATTGTTAAATAATAATACTGAAAGTGTAAAAAAAAAATGTGAATGGAGATTAAAACTGTATGTGGGCGCCAAGAGCAGACATTGTGTAACGTGACGTGTAGGACAGTACAAACATCATAAATCCTTTAAAATGATATCAACACACAAGAGCCTCAAACACTCATTGGACACATACAAAACCCTATAAAATAAGAAATATTCTATTTGGAATAAAACAAGGAGAAAAGGCAATGATTTTAATTTAAGTAAATTAACGGTGCAGTAAACAAATTAAATGATCGTGAATAAAATAAAATCATGATGCTGCTCATTTAATTCAGTCTAAAGAAATTAAATGTTTTGGCAATATCTACATCCTCCCTAACAAAATTTGACTAGGGAAGAACAGGGAAAGCTAGAACTGTAATAGTGAATTCCTTCAAACTTGTAAATAGTTCATTAATTTGTGTCACTTATTTACTCCGTAATGCTCTTTAGAAGAATGGAACAAAGTTAAACAATATATATTTAATTCCCACAGCGCCTTCAGTGGTAAGCTCTTAATGGCCACCGAAAAGACAGGGCGGAAAGTTTATTTTTTTGCAAAAATTTAAAAGATAATTTGGCAGATACCCAGTTAAAATTACTGGTTGAAGCAACTGGAGGTGGTCATCTTACAGTTTGCTGCAGGATAGTGGGCTGGAACGGTGGGCGTTGTCTGTGGCGTCATTCCTCCAGTGGCATCGGCAACTTCCAAGTACTCAAAAAAAATTAAAATTTCAGACACCTCATGAGATTTCTTTATAGATCCACGCCCCCTAACCACTTTATAAAGGTTCCCTGTTCCTGCATACTAATCTATCCTACTATAGGAAGAAATGGCATTATTTTTGCAGAGAAAAAACTTTCAACATGTCAACTTCTTTCAAGTAAGGACCAAGAGTGTTCTAAAATTTAAATCTATATCCTCTCATAATACGTACTTAAATGTTGCAGTAGGCAACAAAATGAATAAACATAACTCCATAGCGAATTTATCTAAATTATTCCTATAAATGGAAGGATGGCCCAACCTTACATTTACAGATATTTAAATGTAAAAGCAAAACTAATCGAAAGAGAAAAAAAACAACTCTCAAAATTTTAAGTCAAAATTGTACCATAGTAATTATAAACAAAACTATACATATCCTATAATATTATTATATTACAGCGTGATTATCGGAAACTATCAGTTGCAGGTTTGGTTAGTATCTTATGGGTTTGCAAACGTCTTGGCAAGTAATGGTTGGCAAAAATTGTCGCAAATAAATATGCTGTGGCAATTAATCTAAGGGTTTGAGCATGGCTCGGCCGACGAATGAACACTATAAAAAAACATTAGAATAAATGAAAAATGTAATCTCGCCCAAATTCAAAAGCCAAGTTTTTTTTAAAGTGAACGTTTAATCATAAACTTACTTGATTAATTTGTTCTTAATGACATCTTTAGGCTGTTGGTTCAAACAAACATGCATTTTGAGGTTATGTATGTTATTTCTCAACTCTTCTGGACCTAAGACTCAAATCCTGTGTTTTTATGAATCAGGATAATGTTACTGCTAGTTTGCGGGGTTTCGTAATATTTTACCGGGTATACGTTTGCTTTTCGAAATCTTAGCTTCGTTACGCGTCAGCATTAGAAGAGAAGCTTTCTGAACTGAGCTAACCGAGTTGTAACTTCCATTCGTCAATCCTTGACGTGGAATGTAAACTGCAGCACAAAATTTGCTGGATTTGTGAGACAATTAAAAAGGTTGTTCATGACACTATTGATATCGAGTTTGTAGTACGAATCGATTTTGTGGAGTCTTCCCATACCTAACAGTAAGTAAATCCATGGAAACAAATTATTCCATGAGAAATGTCATAATACATAAGTAAAATAATTGTTAACAAACACATGCAATATTAAAGTATAAAGTGCCAAGCACAAAATGCAAAACATAACAAGAAATTAAAAAAAAAAATTTTTATTAAGAAGTTGCAATAGAAATTAACTGCTCAATAATTAATGTGACCATATAACTATTGAACTTCACTTAAATTCAATAAATAATAAATTGCATCTCCAGTTTCAGGATTGTCAAGGAAAAAATTGCATGGATTATAGTACAGTAGAGCACCCCTTAACCGGAATTCCCTCGAACGGAACTCCCCTTATCCGGAACTAATTTCCCAAAAAAAAAATTCAAATGTCGCAAAGTTGTGCCATAACTTTCCCGCGCTCGCAAGAGGTCTTTCGTTGCTCACACCAGACTGTACATGCACGTTAGGTGGTTAACAAGCTGCATAATGACAAGTGACCGGGACTAATGGTAATGTGCGACACATGCAGTTGGTTTTAGCGGTGTGACTTTTAGAATTTAGTGTTCTAACGTGTTAGTGTACAGGTGCCGTATTTTGGCGTGTATAGACGGCACCAGAAGTTTTTGATGAAAAATTTGGGATAATTAATATTTCAAGTATAGGCCGCACTGAATTTTTGTATTCCCGTAAATATTGCCGGGCCTCATCATGCTAGTGCAGCAACAGCAAACTAATTAATTTGCCATTGAATGTTATCGTTGCCACGCCGCCTGCTAAAATGTAGCAACAGCGCAGTATTCCGCGTAAATAAAACGTTTGTATTTATGTCAAAATGTCTCAACATTGCGTTTAAATTGCGGAACATGTGCAGCGTGCGTAGCCTGCCAGCTCCGCCGGCTGTTGTCGGAGCAGGTAATGGCATGTGCACGTGTGCGTGCGGCGTCACACACACACAGCTACTGCTGGCTGACTCATTCAACCAGAGAGAGAAAGAGCGAGACAAACAAAAAAGAGGTCGGAGGAGGGAGAAAGAAAAGAAAGGGACCGAGCAAGCTTGCTTGGTGCTGGATGGCTGTTGTTNTTATTCAACCAGAGAGAGAGCGAGACAAACAAAAAAGAGGTCGACGGAGGGAGAAAGAAAAGAAAGGGACCGAGCAAGCTTGCTTGGTGCTGGATGGCTGTTGTTGTTTCTGGTACAGGGGGAGGGGTGGTGGTGGTTGAAAGGAAGCACGCCCAGCGAGAGGGTGGAAGAAAAAAGAGAAAAGAAGTGCGCAAGCTGAAAGGCGGCTAGAGGTGATACAAAACAGAACAGTCGAAGACAGGCAGACTGAAGTATGCTGCGTGCGACCCATACGTGTTTAAACACACGTGATGAGCTATTCATTTCTTATTATTTTTTTGACTTCCTTAGAAACTAAGCTAAAACATTAGAACGTATTGTTCGTTGTCAAAAGTAACATGATATCCAGATCTCGCTTACTCAGGCAGACACACGCCCCGGGAAGAGATAAGAATCCCACCTAGAAGTTTGAGAATGAAGGTCTTTAACGTAGCGCCGGGAGTTTTATGACGTGTCACATTTCATAAACAGAACGTAGTGTTTTTTTTAATGGTTTTGTAACTTTAAGGATAAAACTAATAATTTACACTCGCAGATTTCTTAAGTTAAAATTATTTGCCACATATACACGAGTTCAGAATAAAACTGTGTTATTTTTCACACCATCCCACCCTCATTTCCCTCAACCGGAATACCCCTTCCCCCGACGATTCCGGTTGAGGGGTGCTCTACTGTACTCTAAATTCCCTGACCTTCCAGATCAGTGGCAATGCTGTCCGTCAGAAGTTTCTTGCTGGAGAATATGTTATTAAAAATACTAATTTATTTCAATAGACACAAGCCTTCTGAATAAACTGATATCATGTATGATACTACTTTGTTACCAAATAATGTACAAGCGCCACGCCTGAGTGCTGCATGGCAAGTGCACATGGAAACTTGATGGGGAAATCAGAAGAGAGAGTGGTTTTGAATTATTAATTATTGAAAGTTGTGGAGAAACAAACATTAATAACAGCATTTATTTGCTGTTCTCATAAGTCACACCTTTTTTTTTAAAATTTAATCACTTCAAAAAGGAGGCTTTATCAAACAAGACGTCCATTGCTATGGTGAAAACGCCCATAAGAACATCTGGCCTGGAGGGATACGCTTCGGCTGGCCTCACTTCCTCCTCTTAGGTAGTACACCGCTTGCAAAAAGTATTGCCATGAATAGCGACCAGAATAAATACAACAAACTTGTTTTCCTTCCATTTTCCAACAAATTTTCTACCTTTGTAAGCCAATTTTTTTCACATCCCCCCCCCTCCTCCTCAGGAAAAGGGTCATGTGTGATTTCAAGGTTGACGTGTGACGGGTACAGGAGATAGGCATTACACTGTTTTCACACCCTGCTATAGTTGTCCTGGGCAGGCAGGTGACAACGAAACTTCCAGAGAAACACCGTCGGGGATGAACTGAAGTTGAGAGAAACAGAGTAAGTCCCTAGAAATAGCTGATATAAGCCCTCGAGGAAGGAATCAAGGGAACCCCCGCCAAAAATTAGTGCCGACACAGCTCCCAGGAATCCCCGGAAACGTCCTACCACACCCTCCCTCCACCACAGTTGGAGCGTGCCAGCCGCTGACAAGACACAAAATCCTACACCAAAAACGTGCGAGGTACACAGGGGATTTCCCGATTTCTCTCTCGAGAAACTGCTGACAGCCAACTTGAATATAGCGAGAGACGGGTTAAATTCAGGGGCAGCCAAGGTTCGGGATCAGTTGTTGACGAGGAGTTGTTCGGCAGCCGCGATGCGAGACAGAGAAGGCAGTCGTATCCCCAGGCCGGAGTTCGGACCCGGCCCAGGCAGGAGTTGTAATCAGTTGTTCATGATGAGTTGTTCAGCTGCGATGCGAGGTGGAGGAGGCAGTTAGTGCGAGAGGCAGTCGTATCACCANTCGTATCCCCAGGCCGGAGTTCGGACCCGGCCCAGGCAGGAGTTGTAATCAGTTGTTCATGATGAGTTGTTCATGATGAGTTGTTCAGCTGCGATGCGAGGTGGAGGAGGCAGTTAGTGCGAGAGGCAGTCGTATCACCAGCCGGAGTTCGGACCCGGCCCAGGCAGTAATGTACTATCAGTTGTTCGGGAGAAATTATCGCCAGCCGAGACGGGAGTAATCGGCAGTACAGCGGTGAGACGAGATAGATGCAGCCGAAACGGGGGTAATCAGTCCTGTGACGAGAACAGTGCCGAGAATATGAGTACATTCCCGGAAACGAGTGGTAGCCCCAGTTCAAGAGGCGCCATTCCCCAAGAAGACGTAGTTGTGCGCTGGATGACAACGAGACAAGCAGTCGGTCAGTCAGTAAGTCAATAGTTACGTCACCGGGGAGAGAACCCAGGAACAGCCCAAAACTTCATGCGTAAATTCCAGAGACAAACCCAGTAGAAGTGCAGAGAACTTATAAGTTCATTTCCGAAAACGTAGTGGCGGTTTCCGCAGTGGGGGAAGTCAGAAACGCGAGCCGGACGCAGGACACCAGCCGAGGTTGCAGAGACAGCACAAGTTCCGGGAAACCAATCCCGGACTTCCGAGAGAGTCCGTCAAAGTCGCAGGAAGAAGCCAACTTAGTACAGCACGCCAACGAGAGGCAGTTCAAGGGTCTGACAATGGGCCACCCAACTCACCATACCTCAGCTACCAACGTAGACAACTCACCAAAAGCCACAGTCACAGATAAGTAGAGAAACGTCTCCCTTCAACAACCTTCCCCGACGCATAGTATTCAGCCCACCAGCCTTTCAGGCCTGCGACTTGCAGGGGGGCTCAGTCTCGCCTGTGTGTGTAAATACCTATGTGACCTTCAGACCAATAAAATACTGGGGTGTTAAATAACGGAAAATAAGAGTATTTGTTTACCCCTAACGCAACAACCACAGGTGCCCTTAGTCTGCACTAAATAAACTACTAGCCACCACCCTGTAGAACTCAGGTGGCCTAGTAGCAACAAGGTGGTCGCATAATTTAGAGTTTACTGAATATTGAAAGATACTCTGGTATCATAGTGTACCCTGATTTCAGATTGAATTCCCCTATCTTTACCTTGGAAGAAAGATTGTATGTGCACATTTTGAACTTTTGTTTCTCATTTCGCTGTGATATACCATATCTCTTTTTCATATTTACCAGGGCTTTATTAATGAAATTCTAAATAAAAAATTTATAATCTTTCATACATTTAATAATTATAATCCATTCATCTGCATTACTTCTACTATTTTTCTATTAGCTCCATCAACTAACACTTAAAAGCGTACTGGACACAAATTAATGCTAAACTTTGAAAGCTAGTTCTGGAAAACCAAGAAACTTCAATCTTAGATACGTTTCTGCCAACTTTGCGGGCAAATGTTTTACCATAGTGATGCATTATTTTAGCATATTTTGTACAGCAACGAAATGTAGCTACAAATGTACGGCCTAATAATTTGGAAGGAAAGCATTACTCTCACCATACAGTTGGCAAAGTTGCTGCCCTTCCAAAAAAAAATCAAACTTTAAGCACGATGATGGGCACATGGTGATTTAAATTAAATGCCATGTTTCTAAACACACGTTTATGTTCAATACTTACAAATATGGTAATACTGAAATTTCAATTTACACACATGTTTTTTACATATTGTACATCTTAAAAAAAAAAAAATACTGACTTCAAGTGTCTCTCGTGGTACTTTGCGACAATGCAGATGCACGTGATGGTGCTGTTAAAATGCTAAATATTTCTTAGTGCACGTACACTAACACTAGTATACCGTACATCTGGCCCACAAACACAAGGAACTATCTTCTGTAGTGTGATTCATCACTTTCAAAGCAGCAAGCTCACTTCACAACCTACAAAACAAGTTTCACAGGGTTTACAAACCATACAGTGACAGTAATTTAATGCTCCTTAACACTAAACAGTTACCTCTACAAAAACATAACACAATAACTCATAGAATAAAAACAGTAATTTTTACTACCATCTAAGGTTACAAACAGAATTAGTGTATGTTAATCAGAGCAAAATAATTATACAAAGTGCACATACAGCAAGCACAACTCCAGGCAACAGAAGAAAATTTTAACATCAAAATGAGTTGACTTTGTGAAGAGTACGCAGATTTTCCTCTAAATACCTTCTGTAGTTTTACATGCCTTTTTCATTGTTTTGTGTATGTTCGGTTGACCCTCATTGTTGATAATTAATAATAGTTATTTGTTTGATCTACCTAGCACTACTTTTAATTGCTAAATGAAACTATTTTGAAAACATATATCATAAAAATTTTGGGGAGCTCTATACAAACCTGGCTATTAAGCTTCCCCAATAGATGGAGGTGATTTTGAATGGATAACCAATTAGTATTTTTGAGGTTTGATTTATGCATATTAGTTATCCTTAGAGATAAAAATACGTTTTTGAAATCTTTACACCAGAAAGTTTGTGTGAACACTTCACCAAAAACTAAGACTTGGAAAACTTTGTTTTCATTTAATAATTGCCCTGTAGAATTACAATACATAATATTTTGTATGACTGCCCAACATAAAATCATTAAAAGAAATATATTTAACAATACATACAGTAATTTGCTGTAATTGCAGTAGTCTATTTACGTAACACTTCCTGATTTGTGATTACCTTACATGGAATGACAAAATTTGAGATAAAACATTAAAATGGCTTGAAATATGTGGAAACATTAAGACTGTCCCCGCTATTTCATTTATAGCTGTAAGGTATGATATTTTTATTCTGTGCACTGAAAATGGTTCTCAGAATGACTTTGCAAAATTGTGACAGCTGAATTTGACCCCAACACATCCATAATCCAAAAATTGTGCATGAAGTCTACATTTTATTGCCTTTGGTGCAAAAATGTGTTTTCAAATTAAATATTTAATTATTTAATAGGCATATATGGAGTGCTGTGTAACTTTCAGTGACGAGGGACCCAATTTTTGAAACTATCAGAATAATTCCTGTAGCGGAACGACATCATTCCGCAATAGGAATGCTTAAAGTCAATTTTTGAACACTCGATAGCAGAATTATATACCAGAATCGAGTTGTCAAGTGTCGAAACCGATCCGACAGCAAGGCAGCTTCCAGAACCGTCATCCTCCTAGAGATTTGTCTGAAAATATAACTGTGCGATGAAGGAAACTTGAAAATATAATCTCTCTTGTTAAATATAAATATATTCTACGAAATACGTGAAAACTAAGACCACATTACCACATATCAAATGACAATTGCTTTAAAAAGCTGTGAAAAATGCCTTTAACGTGATGTTAGGTTCGCACATAAAAACTGATAGGGATGTTGTGAATATCAACTAAATCATAACACTAAACAGTTAAAATATAAAACGAATAATTTTAATTTTGAAGTATAAATTATTATTTAAAAGCAGTAGGATATAACAGAAGCTACGCAGCTGTATGTACGATGTCACATACTAATGGGATGAGCTGATACTCAAAAAAAGTACCAATCACATACACCTGTGCCAATCAAAGTCTATTGAATTTCTTATAATTTCGTCAATAAAAAGAAACAATATTCACACATGAATATCATAAACTAATTTGTAAGATTTACTATATGTAGTAACAAATCATTAGTTAATTTAGAACTATTTTACAAGTAGTTGCACAAATATGGAGAATTTCTCAGTTTTCTTACATATCAAAATAAACTTTTACAAGTAAATAAAATAATGTAAGCTTATAAACCAACAAACCAAATAAATGCTAAATACAATGTTAAATATAATGTTTAGCACTATCTGACGACTGATTACTTTGCTGGCAGCGTACAGGCCACCAGGACAGGGATTGCAGGCAATTGAGACGATCAAGGAGAGGGTTGATAGACTAAAAGACAGGCAGTGGGTTGTTGTAGCAGGGGATCTGAATATGCCAGGCGTGAGATGGCTAGAGGGTGCAGAAGGGATGGGCAGCATGATGCAGAGAATGGCAGCACAGTTAGTCAACAGAGGCATGGTCCAGGTAGTAAGTAGAAACAACTACGAGGTGGAATGAAGAGTGTTGGGTCAGTGCTGGATGTGGTGTTGGTCAGACCTGGGAATGCTGTAGTTGGGGCTTGGCACAATGAGTGAATAGCAAATGGCAGATAGGTTGGTGTGGCAATATGGGAGAGAAGATAAGAAGGGGGCAGAAATCTTCCTGAGGGATAGGTTTGAAAAGTGGTCTATGGAGGAAAGTGTGGAAGGATTATGGAAAGAATTATAAAGAATAATAGAGGTTATGTTGGAGAAATTTCTGCCAAAGAAAAGATTATGGCCTGATGGAGATCCACCATATTATGGACACGAGATTCAAATAATGAAGAGGAAGTGTAGATAATTACATGCCAAGTAGAGAAATGAAGGGATGACAAGAGCTAAGGAATCGATGAAACAAATGGGAATGGAGCTTGAAAGGATGATCAAACAGGAGAAGAATATATTTTTAGGGAAGATGGTGGAAGAAGGAAAAGAAAAGGAATGGGGGACATTGTTTATGTATGTTAATAAGGTAAGGGGAGGTGAGGAAGGGATCCCTCTGCTGAAAGGTAGAGATGGCAGGACTGCGGCAAATGACGAAGAAAAATCTGAGATGCTGCAAGGCCAGTACTTGTCAGTGTTTGAAGCAAAGGAGGATTGGAATAAGGAGGCTAATATGGATTGGGGGTTGTTTAGTAAGTTTAAGATGAGGGGGTGGGAGATAGCAATGGCAATCAGGGGGCTGAAGAGCAGTAAGGCAGTGGGACCAGATGGGATAGAGAATGCAGCCCTTAAGTTTGGTGGGAGAGAGTTATTGAGATATTTGGAGGCGTTGCTTGGCAGGTCCTTAGGAGAGGGTAAGTTGCCACAAGGTTGGAAGGACACATTGGTGGTCCCAATACACAAGCCGGGGGAGGCCTGGCAGCTACAGACCGGTGAGTCTCACATTGAGTACAGGAAAGGTGATGGAGAGGCTGGTGGTTCAGTATGTGGTAAATGTTATGAACAAGAGGAATTGGTTGCAGAACTCACAACATGGTTTCAGAAATGGATACCCTTGTGATACATAGCTGGTTGGGCTGTTAGAGGATGTGCTGCAGGCAGTTCATGAGGGGAAGCAGGTGGATGCCTGCTTCATAGACTTTGAGAAGGCATTTGATAAGGTGCCCCATGGGACTTTGATGAAGAAAGTGGATGAGCTGATATCGGACAAGTGGGTAGTGGAATGGGTTGGGGACTTCTTCAGGGGGGCAAATACAGAGGGTGAAAGTAGGGGAGGCAATATCGAAGGAAGGAGAGGTTACGTCAGGGGTGCCACAGGGAAGCATGCTGGGCCCTCTGTTGTTTACCATAATGGTAAATGACATGGGTTTGGGGATTAGGGGAAAATTAAGTGTTTGCATACGAGTGTGTATTGTATGCAGTGAAGAAGGGGGGAGGGGCGGCCTGCAGGCAGATAGTGACAGGATATGGTTGTGGACCATGGAGAATAAAATGAAGATAAAGTAAGAAAAACTAAGCTAGTGAGGTTTATATTATAAGGAAGAAGGTGATAAGCAGGGACATGTACAGATGGGAGAGGCAAGAGAAAAAAGCAGCAGCAGAATATAAGTATCTACGGATTGTGTTGCAGGGAGACCTCAGATGGAAAAAACAGGTAGAGAGGATGGTTGCAAAGGGAAGAAGGGCTTTGGGTATGTTAGGAAGGGTGCTGAAGGAAATCAGCGGTGAGATGAAGGCATATGGCACAGCCGATGTTAGAATATGCGGCAGCAGTATGGGACCCATACGTGGAGGTGCGAGAGCTAGAGACGGTGCAAAGAAGGGCAGCAAGATGGGTGAAGGGTAGGTGGAGAAGACAGGGTAGGATGGTGACGATGAAGGGAACTATAGGCCGTCAGTGATGATGAAAAAAATGGGGTGCAGCTCGTTGAAGGACAGGAGGAAATTTGAAAGGTTGGTCAGGATGTACAGGATGGTGAATGGAGAGGGAGGGTGGGGAAGTTTACACTGCCAGCTAAGTAAAGGGGTGTTTAGAAAGAGAGGAGAAACAACAGTGAGAAGCTTCAGAGGGTGTGGAGGAGAACGGAGCGGGGTAGGCAGTCTATGTTTGTGAGGTCTGTGAGGGAATGGAATGTGTTGAGGGCGGAATTAGTATCTGTGAGGGGGGTTGCAAAGTTCAGGAAGGGCGTGGAAGAGGAATTTGTTCGGGAAGGGGAGAGGTGAGATAGCTTGCCACCTGGTGGTAGCCTAATCGCTGGTGTTTGTTATTATTATATTATGTAGCAGGTGTGTTATGCAATGTTTGACTAGCAATAAAATTAGCAGAATTTCCAGGAAGATTGAGTGTTTCATGGTGATCTGGAATGGTATGATGAATAACATTGGTTTCTGGGCCTTTGTGACATAAAGTTGAATTGTTTACTATAGCACTTGCATCTGGATTGAGTGCATTGGTTAGGTGTCTGTCTCATAATACATTCAACCTTAGTGTTGGCACTAGAAATTTGCTGGTCTGTTCGGCTGAAGTTGTCAACATTATCTTTAAATTTGCCGAAAGCCTTTACGGAGTGATTTATTTTTTCTTGTAAATGACGCTTTAGTGATGTCAACTGATGGTCGATATTTTGCATAAGCTCTGGATTCGAATTCGAATGACTAGAAATGGTATTTGCTTCGCAGTTTGTGATGCGAGTTTCGACCAATGCTAATTGGTTTTCTAATGAAATGGATTGTTTTTCTAGTTCTTTGCGCAAATTTGCAGTTGTTTAATCTATTTCCATGCATATAATGTTGATTTTGTGTGTTACGTTCTGTGTCATGTTACCACCATCATTCATTTTCCATACATGCGTATCGACCACGGAGTCTAGGATGTTTACTCTCTCCTGTACGCGCTCTAGGACAGCTGACTGACCCACCTGGATAATTGTAGTCTCTTTAACCTGTGCACGCAGCTCACCTACACTAGATACAAGCTGCTCTACCCTCTCGTTTTGCTTTCCGACATTAGTTTTTATTTGTTCAATGTCGGACCGCAAACTGCTTTGTAAATTTTGAATGTCTGCATGCATTTCTTTTACGGTCTGTGTCTGTATTTCCTTTACGGTATTTTCCGTCTCTGCCTGCAGTCGTTGGAACAGAGAATTTAATTGTTCCATGTCAGCGATTGTACATGTTACATGAAAAAATTATATTCAGGATTTTCAACTGATTCATGTGCAGTATTATTCCTGACAATATTTTCAGCATCAGTGCCTGGGAAATGAATTTTCTGTTTCAGTGCTATCCAGAGAATTTATTTCAGTTACGGTGGCTGTAAACAAAGTTTCAACTTCGTCATTTGTGTCATTATTCCGGCATGAAGCTTCTTTCTCCATGCATAGAACAGCATATAAACAAAACAAGGTTTTGACAGCACAACTGTCACGGTAAAATAAAAAATGTAAACAAACTGTAAATAAACAAAAAAATATTCTGTTACAAAGGAAAGTGCAGGATGTCACATTTGGCTGACGTGACCCATCACACAAGTATAATATTATATTGCCAGAGCCACGTCCGCGTTTGTGTGCTATTTTTAGACATTACCGCACCATGCGACGCCACGATTGGGCAGTGTTCAGATAAAACTTTCAATTGATATATAGAGCAGGTGCAACCCTTGACGGGCAATACAGTAACGAAAGTCGAGAAGCGCTTGTCTACAGGGGAGCAGCGAGTGACCATCTTAACTCTCACCGGCAGCGTCCGTGACTTCAACCTTCTTTATATTATAGACATTTAAAATCTACTAAATTTATTTCCGCCAGTGTGAGGAGTCGTTACGCCGCCGAGAGAGAAAGTAGTGATTCTCTCCCGTATTCTTAGTTTAACTATCCTCCCAGCTTGAGAAGATTTTCAAGTGAATATTAACAGGCTGCGATTCTGTCTTTTTCTTATTTTTACTGCTGCGAGTGATAAATATTTTTTGTATGCTGATATTGTAGAATAAATGACAATAAATTTTCAGTGAACAGTTTACCTCTTCATCCTTTATTTACTTTTGGCGCTCTTTTATCAACAAACCTTTCTTGGTAATTATCCAGAGTAGCAGTTTTTCTGAAAGAAACATACTAGACCAACAAAAGTATCATTAATGGGATTTGCGCAGCTTACCTTCATAATATTGAAGAAGGCGTAATGTTAAAATAAGTAGAAAGTATTTTTAAAAAATTGTTAAAAGTACAAGCAGTTCACCGCTTTGTTTACGTCGGACGCCATGATTTTTCGTGAAGTAATGCATCAGTAACGTAAACAAATGCACATTGTGCTGTCACGTTATTGGCTGTGGGTCTGTAGACGTCATCGTCACGGAATTTTAGTAGCAGTTGAGATGCGAGGGTAAATATCTAGTTTAGGGGCTTTTCTGAAAATAATAAAAAAAACTCCAGAAAGTGGTATATTTCGACTCTACTAATAACGTAGAACACGAATATATTGGGGGCACAGCTTTAAAATAAGTACAACATATTTTTAAAAATTGAACAAGTTTGTGAGACGTTTTGAACGAAACGTTTTATGCCAACAAAAGTTGCATTAACGGGTTCTGCATAGCTTAGCTTGTTGCTATTCAAGACGGCGTAATGTTAAAATAAGTAGAACATATTTAAAGAAATCGCGAAAGTTGATGTTTACGCCTATTAACGTCTGCCGCCATTAATAATGGCTGCGCATTGCATATTCACGCAATCTACCGGGCGCATAAATCATCACGGGTCATACGTTAGTATGCATGCAGGCAGCGGTCGTGGTCAGTTCGATGGTGCTTCGTTCGTGATTTAAGACGGAAAAAAAGCAAGCAAGACTACGTTTCTGCGTTATATTAGCCTATTAACGAGTGCTTCTGTATATATATTCGGCTGTAAATGAGTGTTTCAGTGCGTTATATTCGCGTATGTGGTGCTTCGTGAAAACTGTGATTTCATCGAGTGATCTGACGTTGAATGGGCCGTTGACAGAGTATGTACAACCCGCCTACATTGGTGAGTGCATTTATATTATTTGTGTGGGTTTTACGTTCCTTTAAATCCCTAAAATCCTAAATTCGTAGTTTAGTGTGAAACCCACAAATCCTATCCGGTAGCTTAACGTGCAAATGTAGTTATATTACGTAAGTCAAACAAGGCTTTTTCCGGACGTTTATACAGCACAATTTCACATTCTTTCTATACTAACCTTGGATTATTCGTAGGTAACGCAGAACACGACTATAGTAGCGTCGTTAACGTATGACTAATTGTATAATATGTGCCCACCTAACCGAACAGAACCTAACCCCACGATGGGTGAATCACTATTTTACATTTTTAAACTAACCTAGGATTGTAGCGATTTTAACTAACCTAGGATTGTAGTTATTTAAAATAACAAAGGATTATAGGGTTCCCATGTAGTCTGTGATTGTAGGGTGTTGATCGGAGATTTTTTTAATATTGTATAATCTTATATTACTGTACAACCTTACAATCCTAGGTTAGTTTAGAGCCGTACAATCCTAGGTTAGTTTAAAAACGTAAAATAGTGATTCACCCATCGTGGAGTTAGGTTCTGTTAGGTTAGGTGGGTACATGTTAGGAAATTCGTCGTACGTTAATGCCCCTAGTATATTCGTGTTCTACGTTATTAGTAGAGTCGAAATATACCACTTTTCGGTGTTTTTTTNTTTTTTTTTACAGAAAAGCCCCTAAACTAGATAATTACCCCCTAAAATCTTAGATTAGACTAAATTCCTACGTTAGATTAACACCCTACAATCCTAGGTTAGATTAAAACCATACAATCCTAGTTAGTTTCTTTAAGGATTACTTGCATTGATTTTTTATATACTGTGGTCCACCATATTCCTGGCCTTCACAGCCCTGCCCTATGGAAACTATACAGCAAGTATGAGAAATATGAACATGATGGAAAATGATTTAGATGTTGTTAATAGATGATTTAAAACATGGGAGTAAATGTGTGTCGTCTTCAAAATTTAAACAAATTGTTTTATTCTTATTCTCCACGTGCACAAGCAATTGCTCTTTGTCATTTGCTATTGCAAATAATTGTAACGGCAGAACTTTGCGCAACACGCTCGTCGCCAACGAACTGCTGCTCCATCCTGATTGGCTACAGCTCATCACAATGCATCACTGTATTGTGTAACCAGGTTAACTATGAATAGTACTATCAACACATACCCTTTCCAGGTATTGTTAGCCTTTCCTTCAAATGAGTCCCTAACTCTTCATAACCACCCTGAACTCCACATACAAACTGTGTGAATAAACAATTTTCCAATAACTACCACACCAAGTATACTTACTGTAACAGTGGTCCACTATACGGCGCTGAATCATTCCAGAAATCTGGAGGCGATGTCACTCTCCGTAACTTCACATTCTGACTTCCAATCTCATCGCCTGACTGCGGCACTTCCATATAGTAGTGACATGACCTGGCCCCAGTGTCTGCGGGGTCAGAGTCGTATGGGGGTGAAAGAATGTCCAGAAATGCGGCAAGGCCATTCACAGTATGAATTTCATGCAGATTTCTTTCCACTGGTGTCAACACACAAGCAGCACTCGAGGAGTCGACCGAAACCTCGCAATGTTTCTCAGCAACAAACACATCAGCCCCTGGCAGTGTTCGGCAAAATGTATTCGACGTGCTCTCACGATCAGTTCTAATGGAATAACTCTGAATTCGGACTGTACCTCGTAACATCTTCAAAATACCATGCATTTGAGGATGGTCGTGCAGCGGCAATCTTGCACCCGTCTTAAGTATAAATATCCCAATCGTGACATTCGAATCTTCGTATACTTCAATATATGTCACTGGAGGATTTCTCGTTGAACAACGCGAACGTTCTGTTGAACACTTTGCTAAATTGGCATCTAAGTTTACGTGCTCGGCCGTTAAACGATCAGCTAACGATTTCAATTTATTGAAGTTTTCTACAAAATTTTGTCCTCTTACATTACCACTACAGTTGCTGGAGAAAGTTATCAAAGCTTGCTTAAACAACTTCTGCATGCTGAACTGTCCAGAATCCATTGTTATTGTTGATTTTCTGGTTTCATTGCGTTATAATTCACTGACAAATACATTCAACAATCAGAACAATATTCTAAAATTACTTAACATCTTTTTTCTTTTTGTATAAGATATAATGGCCTACGAGCCCCCTACGGCCAACATCGACGATGCCAAACGAAACAAAAAAAAAAAAAAATTCAAGCAACGAAATACCTAAAAATCGAAGGACGATTTAACTCAAGAAAACTACTAAAACTGGCACAAACACAAAATGACACCGAGAGCATAAAAACCGAACCGTCACAGACGGCAGCAATATTTTTTTTTGTGGTGGTAATGTGGCCAACAGCAAAGCACACGCCCAACACCAAAATTTGGAGCAAATACAAATACGACTTATTTACCACCCGAAGAATGAACAAAGGACCAAACTAAACGGGATCACAAATCATATTCTTCTCGGTAGAAGCCAATCAAATGGAGTGAAAGAAAGGCCATAGCCCAATGGCTAGCAAGAGAGGACCCATCACCTAGGGCAAATAACAGGACACCAAGCTTTCAAAATAAGATAATTATATCGTGCTAGAATTTGTTCGCCCTCCACCTAGATTATTACACCGTATGCAGTTTAAGGTTTAGTTTCGTTTTCCTTGGCATCTCTTCCTATCTCCTCCTAGATCTGTTTCTCCCATTGTCATTCAACCAGAATTTAATGCCACTGTTGCTGGATATCCTGACTGTACTTTGAATTAACTGATGCCACAAAAACTGTCGAAAGTGTTGGGTCTCCTTATTTTAATTCTTCACATAAATGTTCTAGACTCTTTAAGCTCCCTTCCACAACCACTTTTTATTATACCGAAACTTTTGCAGACTATATGGATTTACGATATGTTTACGATTTCAAGGTCTTAATTCCTCTGACTATATCGGATACATAGTTTATTTAAGACCTTGTCTTCTTCTAATCCCTACATGGAGGTGCTTATATGGCACATGCGGGAACAGGTTGTTCTTTTGAATAAACTACTTGTTACTGGCCTCTTCGTGAGGGTACCGAGGTAAGTAGGGATTTGATAGAATGAGATGGTGGAGAAACTTGAGAAATTGGGTGTTTTAAAGGATGTGTCGAAGCATCTACTTTCTTTTTTGGTTTTATATCCCATATTAAACAGGGAAGGATATCATAATTGTAGTTCCCATAGTTTAGCTGTCACTTCTATCGGTCTCCTTTCAAGTCATAATGCATCCCAGTCTCATTTGCAAAAAACTTCTTATAATCCCTAATTCATCCTGTATCAGTGGTGCCACTTGTGCCGACATCTCTCATTTGAGTGTTCCAATTGCGGCGATCTAAGTTCGTTGTATGCCGCTCTTCAATGGCTTTGTGGAGGTTTCCAGTATCTCACCCTTCTGTACTTTTGCATGATGGCAGCTACAGAATAACTATTACAAAGAAAATCTCTAACAAAACATTATAATAAGCGAGAAACTCGAATAGGGCAAATAGTTCAACTGTTTTTTCCAGCTCGTAGTTAGATGTTTACTCACTCGCTATACAAGAGCGCTAGCGACAGTTAATTGTTTAATAACATGGAAAAAGAAATATTATCCGGTAGGCTGTAATTCGCTGCCATCACAATACAGGTTTTATGGTTTCCCGGCAAGGAAAAAAAATAGGTGCATGTACTTATGTACGCGCATTAGATGTTATACTTCTTCGGCGTGACTAAAATAAAACTTTATTAAGTATGTTAAAATTTCACACTTATATACATACATTTATTGTCCCATAACACAATTGAATTCAAACAATATAACTGAAATGTTTTTCAATTTGCTTATACATGAACTTATTTTCTGTCGATTTTAACCCAGAACCAAATGCTATCGGGTTCGAGGAAAACCCACCTCTACTTGTGCAAAAGGCACTTCTCCGAGAAGCAGTATCGAGATCCCGAAGTATATTTACTCTGGGATGCCTTGCAACATGCTGTTCAGAAGAGATCTCCACCGCCTCGCACTCCTTTGGATTTGTGGTCGGCCCTGCAGGATTCATGGTGTGCATTGCCACCTGCATACCTTCAGACATTAGCCGAGTCCATGACACGTCGTCTTGCATCGTCTTGCAGCACTTCTGCGTGCTCGCGGAGTCCTACGCGATATTAGGCAGGTGTGCCAGTTGTTTGGCTCTTCAGTGTACATTGGCACACACTTCAACTAAAGCAAAGGTAATTCACATTTGCATTCATTTGACACATAGCATGCAAGGTAAGGTGATCAACCTGTGACGTGAGCCTAAACTCACAGGTCTCAGTGACCGTTCGTTGTGCTACATTGCAACAACAGCTAAGCATTGTGCTGACAAGAGCCATGAGCATGGCCGTCAGCTACAGAGTCTCGATGGTGTTTGCGAAAGCACTCGCTGCGCCCAACACCGAGCGAGTCAGCTGACGCCCCCACTTTGATCCGACTACATGGGCGATACCAAGACAATCTCGTTGTTCGGATCCCAACCGACTGGCATTTGTGCTCACACAGAACTGTGCCATCAGGGCATAGCACACGTGAAGGTGACACCAAGCTTTGTAGCGCCCCTGATTGGGATGCATACAAACAACTGACACCTTAGTGAAACACAAGGTGTTTGCATGTCTGAGGTCACCAAAATAAGAGAACAATTCTTCCCAGTTTACTTACAGTGCAAACCACAAGTAAACTGTTCTACTAAACATAATTACAAATTATGTTAAGTGAAGTGTCAACGACTTCCTACTTGGAGCACAGGCTTCACCCGTGCCAACATAAGCTTAACCCCACAGGTATCACCTGACTGGGGGCATCTCAGTTTATGTTTTTTAGTAGGAAAAGTGAAGGGGAAAGTGTACATGTTTATTTTTGCAGCAGTCAGCAAGTTTACAGACTCGGATAGATATGTTCACAGCACTACATGCGTGTAAACCTAACAGCGGAAAACGTGTTGTCATGAATTATTATCTAAAATGTTTCGTATATAAAATATGTAAGTTTTTGTAGGGACAATGTTTAGTCTACATTTAGTTAAGGGAGTTTTCCCACCCATGCATTTAATTTACGCTCACAAATTTATGCCTACAAGCATCTTCACGGCAAGCGGCTGGAAAGATGCCAGAAGCCATTCTGTCTGAAGCACACATTCAATGGAGCAGTTTACGCGGTTTGCAACTCCCAGTCACTTAATGACTGCAATCCCCCAAGTCAGTATTTTGATTTGCAGACCTTGCCTCTTAAAGACTGACGTGAAACAAGCGTTCACTGGTACCTTTGTGCCCACTGTCACTGCCGCAGTAGTGTCCTCCACTCCAGATGCACGACACCAGCAGGCATGTGGGCAAGAGTAATAGTGTATTCAGTGTTATGTAATCAATCAGCGTTCGTCAATATCGTTTATTCAGTGCTATGTAATTAATCAGAGTTCACCAATATAATTGAATCAGTGCGACATAATTGATCGGAGTGCATCGGTATATTTTATTCAGGGTTATATGTATTTATTCAGTGTCATAATTATCAAGTTTATTTGTTCCATGTGTGTAAATTGCACCAGTGTCATTAATTTAATAAGCATCATTAATTATTCAGAGCTTAATAATTTAATTATTATTATTTATTGGTTCAGTATATCTATTCAGTATTTATTTATATCATATTTATCGTGTTTAAAGACAATCATCACATACCCAGCCAGCCAGAGACATGTGACATTACCAAGTTAGCAATATAGTGGCTGCTGCGATGCAAATATTTAATACAAATATAATCCCGATTTATTGTGTATTTTTGCAAGGGTAATTGTGTTTTATTATGTAAGTTGTACAGGGTAATTGTGTTTGATTATGTTAATCTAAGGTATATCATTTTCTTACATCTCATTAGCAGTTTTAAGTAGCATTTATGTTTCATCTTTCCACTGCTTGGCATCGCCCGCGCTCAGGTAGCAGGGAGCCATCGCAGTTCTCAGCCAAGTACGCTTTATCACTTCAACGCGGGCGGATGTGGTAAGTCTCTCGCTTCACAATAACCTCGGTGCCAGTCGCTCAGGCTGCAACCTCACTCAGTAATCGTATCATCACATCATCCACGAAATAACTTGTGTTTTATGTTACATCACACCGAGGGGAGAGCAGCGTCACGCGCCTTAATTAATCGTAATCCATTAGTGTGTTAGATTGTACGACCACGTGGTCACCACATGTCTATTCAGTTAAGTGATCAATAAAATCATCATCTTTCCTATAACCAATAGTGCGTTAATTAATCCAGGCGTGTGCAGCGGCCATACAGCTCACATTTTCCTATTATCTGACGGTGTGTTACCTCGAGTCCCCTAGGGTTATTACCCACTACCCGATCACATTGCTCAACACTGAGCTGGCGCCCGGCACTTTCACGGCTCGAGGGACACCGCGCGCCCAACCGTCTCCCTTAGACAAGGGACGTACCGAGCGCACGTCAAGACATTTTGGAAGCTGAACCACCAACTAGCCATTCTAAGTCTTTTTAGATGTTTTCAGTGTAGTAGGTATTGAATATTAATAAAAACTCTTTTATTTTATTAAACTTTTAATTATAATAAAAANGATGTTTTCAGTGTAGTAGGTATTGAATATTAATAAAAACTCTTTTATTTTATTAAACTTTTAATTATAATAAAAAATGAAAAATAAAACATGATATTCTGAAAAAAGACAAAATACTAACTATACCCAAAGGGCGCTCTGTAATATAAGAATCAATGAAAAAATTAAAAATTAATACAGTCTCATTTAACACTTTAAANAGAATCAATGAAAAAATTAAAAATTAATACAGTCTCATTTAACACTTTAAAAACATGTACTTTTATCGGTTTTTAATTGGCAGTTGGAGTGGCCTTACAACTCCGCATTTAACTTACTTGATACCAGCAAAACTGTCCACCTCAAAACAGGTATTAGTAAGCCGACCGCGACTGCGACTGCTCGTGGCTAGTAGCCTATCGAAACACAATTAATAACCCTCCAAACAGGACCTACAGGATCGGGAGAACAGCCAATCAACTTGGGTGACTAGGCCACAATCCACAACGGTAGAGCAGCTGGTAAGAAATTTACAACATATCTCGGGTGAGTATTTCCCACCAGTAGTCTACACGAGGAATGGTGCAGTGGTGTTGTCACAATTCTCTCTCTCATATAAGTTGACCACATTCTGACAGTCAGTGAGTTGCAACTTGAAGTATATGAAACAAACAAAGTGACATTTACAAAATCCTGTATCAGTTGATGCAGGAACAAACAAAAGTTAATATTACTTCTAAAAATTTGACGAAATACATTTCATATTTGTGTCGTTCCGAGCCAGTAATAGAAGAACAGTTAACTGTAAAAATACGCGATATATTGAGCAAAGCAAACAATCCAGACCTCGCTACGACATGTTATTCACACACCATCTATCGGATCTTTTGCGAAGCATCACCAGCCAGAAAAGAATAGCATTCCTATGCAATATATATCAAATTTACGAACAGATACCAATAGTTTTATTTTTCGCGAGCTCTGCATAATTTTTAAAGTAACATATATTTTGTGTATAGCGATTTTGAGAACTAGTAAATTTTATTCGGCAGGTAAACGATCGTCTACGTAAATTATACGCCATATTGTTCTCCGAAAAACCATTTCCTTGTTTCCGAAGAAAGTGAGACATGCGTGAATAGTTTTTAAGCATTTCTAAAATTATTCCACGTCACATATTTCCAACTTGAATATATTAACAATAACATTCAACGTGTGATAATAGCTACAACTGCATGTGATAATAGCTACAACTACCATCTTGCAAATGTTATCCCAAATTCACTGTCTCGGAAAAATTAGCAAAAATGTCAGTCTACAATATCTTAAAATTTGTTCATCATTAAGGTACAGTGGCAAGTGGATTAGCTAACAATGTGTTGATAAAAAATACAGCCTTCACTTGACACAGCTGATGTCGAAAGGATACATAAACGAAAAGTAAACATTGGCGCTATTTTCGTCCAACTGTCAGAATCTGGCCAACATATATGAGACAGATTATACCATTCTCCAACCTCGACCTTATGTCAACTGCTTTGTGAATAGCTCCTAAAAAGCCTAAGTTCATTAGCTCTGCTCGTGATCTTGCCGTGGGCTTAACGCACATGTCATATCGAAAAGTTAGTGAATAGAACTGCGGAGTGGAAGATATCTTACCTGCACCGACATAGAAATCAAAGGATTATATTTACTAACAATTTACAGTTAAGGTCAGTAACTTGCGCACACTGGATCTCTTAACAACACCATCGTGAATTGGGTATTTACTACTCACTGTTGTTAAGAATTTCTCGTCAATCGTAAGGTATTCTATATATAAATATTTGGCAATGCAGCTTTATGGCCTTCTTAATAACTCTGTTTTCTACATGAACACCAGAAAATAACTATGGGCCTTATTCATAGTCAGATCTTCGTCCAAGGATGATCCTAAAATGATCTTCCTGGTAGTTAGTCTAAGGTTAGTCCGAACTAAGGGTGGACTAGCTATATTGTATTCATAAACCCCGACTAGAATGGGACTAACTTTGGTCAAGGGATCATCGAAGTACACTGTTGCCAGGTAAACTGTACACCCGTATTGCAGATTCTCGTCTGAATCACTTTACTACGAAAGGAAAGTCACATTTGAGATGACACACGGTAAACTTCAGTTAATTCTAACAGAGATTGTTTCTTTATTTGATAGCCAAATTTACCATACATTGTAACTTATTCAATATTCCATTTATGATTTAATGTTGTGGAATATTTTAATTTATTAGGTCGAAAATGTAAATGACTTTGTAGAACAGTGAATAAGGTGTTTGCATTCAAGACAAACCGGTTCTCGTCTGACCTCTAAAATCACGCCTTACTCATTAGACATTACAATGGCAAGGGCATTCCAGAACACTTTCAATGCCAATGCACATTTAAAAAATGGTGACACCTATGAAATTTTCTACCCGTCCCACAAGGAGATCATTACTGATGCCAGCGTGTTCTCATATTTTAATAAGTTTTTTAATGTGGGTGTATTCACAGAATACAGTGATGACACGCTGGTAATGTTACGCATACATGTACGTAAAGTGGAAACATTGCCAGTCAACGACCACCCTCAACTTATAAAAAGCCGAGAGGACTTCACGCCGCTGGAGTTCTCCCTGGAGGAGTTCTTACCGGCCATAGTCGTGGAGCACCTCTTCCGTAAGTACCTCTAACGGTATAATGAATCACCAGAGGTAACATCATATGACACCACAGATGATGAGATGGAAACTGTCTCACATGGGAGGAAGCGCCCACTGGCCATAACAGCAGTGGCCACCCCACCCCTGCTAGTGACCCTCAACCCGTTTGAGGCACTCAGCTGCGACGACGATGGAGGCAACATGGAGCTTACGTCGACATCCAGCAACATGTCCCCCACACATTTGCCAGTGAAAAGGTGGGTGGTGCAGAGGGACCTTCCTCGCAGCATTAACCCATTTCTTCAGACAACCAGCCAGCCCACCAGCAGCACCAACAGACAGCCCACCAGCCAGGCACATGGCTGCAGGCCAGTAAAGGGGCAGCGCCCCCCAGTTAATGCCGGCCATCACAGTGAAGACCAGCCTGGCAGAGGGCTTCCGCCGCCACAAGGACGCGATCGATGCCTTGATGAAGGGCACGGTAGAGGTGAGCATCCGCAGGGAACACATCACTATGCACACACACTGCAGTGGACCACGAAGCTTTCGCCCGTTTTCTCAAGGGCAAGGGCTTCGAACTGTACACTGCCCAGCGCCCAGACCAGCGGAACGCCCGAGTAGTGATACGAGGCCTCCCTGCGGATTTCGACACCGTCGAGCTCCTTGCCCTCATTAGGGAGAAAGATATTACAGCATCCGCTGTCATCCGGCTCGACAGGGGGCTGCCCGGGGGGTGCCACGAAGACCCAGCGTCTATTCCTGGTGACCCAGGAGGGCACCTCCCAAGTCCAGGAAGCGCTGGCAATCAGGACACTTGACCATGTGCGGGTCAGAGCAGAGCACTTCCGCGGCTAGCAGGCGGTGCAAAGGTGCATCCAGTGTCAACAGTTCGGGCACAGCTAGCACTACTGCTCCGTGAGGGAGCGCTGCATTTGCTGTGCCGGGGACCACCCGACACTGGCATGCACCAAGCCAGAGGAGACGCCAGCGACGTGCCTGAACTGCCAGGCACATGGTCATGAAGACACGTAACACCCGACCAGCTGGGATGGCTGCCCTGTCAGGAAGGAGGCCCTGGCGAGGAAGCAGCAGCAGCAGCAGGTGAGAAGTCCACAACATAACTCTCACACCAACACATCATCACGCACTCACCCACAACAACCTGGGAAACTGTACTCCCAGTTTTTCCAAACACAGAAACCACCACAGCAAAACCAACACACACAGCCACAACACAGCACACCACCATAGCCACGCCACACCCAACCATGCACCCAACTAGCCGCAACATCGACACCAAAACCCAAACACACCACACAGACACCAGCTCACATGTCGACAACCCCCTGGCAACAGCTGCAGGGGTTCTGCAGCTGCTGAAAGGTATCCACGTACCTAACAAAACTCCCCATCCTCATGACCGCACTCCGTAAGCTCACACAGGCAAAAACCTCAGAGGAACAATGCGACGTGATAATCGACCTTATCACAGCTCTCTCCACACAACATGCTTAAATCCATGATCTGGAATGCCAGCTCAATCCACAATAAACAAGTGGAGTTATCACACTTCATTTCAGTTCACAAACCAGACCTGGTTTTCCTAGTGGATACCTGGCTCAGTCCGAATGTGCTCTTCGACGCCCCTTGGATACAGGATACTGTGTGCAGACAGATTGGACAAGAGAAAGGGAGGTGTGGCGATCCTTGTGAGGAGGACCCCGTCTTTCCACCAAAGACACACCCAGCAACTACACCATGTGGAAGCTGTGGCGGTTCGCCTTCACACAAATCTCATGCCTTTCATGGCCGTAGCTATCTACATCCCACCAAATGTACCATTCCCCACCGCTGACCACAACAGCCTGAGGAGACTGGACAGCCGAGTCCTCATCGCAGGTGATTTTAACGCCAGACACACGACCTGGGGATGCCAGGTCAACAACTACCGCGCTTCCCCCCTTATCTTACATGCACCTCACGACTACACCTATCACGCTCATTCATGCACTGGATGTCCAAGTGTGCTCGACTTCGCGCTGGGCACTCCCTGGCCGAGGGTCAGCGCACTCGAGGTAATTCCAGAGCTCACCTCAGATCACTACCCAATGCTAGGATCGATTTCCACAAACATCTATCATGCAACCAGCACCCCCATATTCAGCTACAAGTTGGCCAACTGGCACGGCTACAAAGCTGTGCTAGACGAGCAGCTTGACCTGCAAACCCAGGCAAAGACATCACTGGAGATTGACCAACATGAGGCCCACCTCACTGACACCATTAAAACCGCTGCCCAACTCCACATACCCACCACCCACCCCCACCCTCTTGGGAAACCTTTCCCCCAAG
>NQII01000079.1:1309014-1348686 GCA_002778355.1 Clitarchus hookeri | reverse complement strand
GTGTGCGAGTCGAAGGGTTCACCTCACGCCCTAGGGCAATCATGGCAGGAGTTCCCCAGGGATCAACACTCTCTCCCCTTTTGTTTTCTTTGTACACTCACGACATTCCTGTTCCCCCCGAATGCACGGTCGTCATGTACGCGGACGACACCACAATCCTGGCCCAACATAAAGATCTACACATGATAAGTGCCCCGCTCACCGTGGCCATCCACGCAATATCTACTTACTTTCAGTCATGGGGCATCCCCCTTAACGCCAACAAGACAGAAACCATTATCTTCACTCGCCATGGCCCCAAACTACCACCACCCATTTCAGTACACTGTAAAATCACTCAGTGGAAGAAACAGTTAAATACCTAGGAGTCACATTAGATCACACACAAAAATTCACACCGCATTTCTCCTCTGTATCCGCGCAAGCATACCACGCTTACAACCCCCTCTCAAGTATTCTAAAAGTCAGCAGTCCTCATTCAGAGTGTGACAGAGAACGCCTCTTCAAGGCATACATCATCCCTATCCTTCTCTATGCCTCTGTCATCTACGCCCATGTCCCCGACTCCCGTCTACATCCCATCACTGCCTGTTTTAACAAACTGCTGTGTGCTACACTTGGACACTACAGAAAAACAAACCTCTTCAGATACAACATTGCTCACACATCCACACCACGGACACTCATCAACACATACGCTTCATGTTTCTTCAATAAAAACACAAAACACACACTACCCTTTGTCAAACGCCTCGGCATACACGACATGGCAGCCACCTACCCACACCACCTCATCATGAACTTTCCGGGGTACCTGCCTCCCTGATGGGCAGCTCCACCAACACTGCAGAGGCCAACACCATCAACCAACAGTGCAGTATATATAGGGAAAATAAATCCATGTACGTTCAAATGTATTAGTGTAAGTTAGTGATAGTCATAAGCGTAGCTCTTAAGTAATTACCAAGGTTAAGAATGTAAAACTTGTTAATTTGTTAATTATTTTGTAAGCCACCATTCAGTGTACACAGGGTTTTTATTTATTTTTTCCCTTTGTGTATCGGATTTCATAAGCCATCACAACTCTATAAATTGATAAGGCCACTGAAAAGTCCACCAAACTATAATGGAAAAATGTGTGGACCACCAAAGGAGCCCCAAAGGGGTGGTATGGTGTTATTTTGTACAAACTGTGTATTGCATAACTGCAAATCATCTATGTGTTTTTAATAAAGTTAATGTAATTGTAAAATTTAAAAATGTGAACCTGAAGTTCGAATCTCATACATTCATTCAGAATTTTTAATTATGAGTATTTGTTTCGATGGCAAGTACATGTTAATGAAATTAATTATTTCTTTGAATATTTTTATTCATAATTGCCAAAATATATTTTTGAAATTTTTTATACATTTTACTCTCCTCCCATATTGTAATACTGCGGAATGGATTACAAAACAATTAATATACAAATAATCTTATTATTCCATAGTGATTTGTTAATTTTTCATAGCACACCCCTATGCACTGTTAGAATGGGCTGTTTCAATTTCTTACGTTAATACTGTCGTTACTATGTTGATAAATTTATATTTTAATACAAAATACTTTCCAAAAATACATTATATAATTGTTAAAATATTCTTACTCTGATTAGATTCGAAATTGCACCCTTGTGCACGTCATCCTATTATGCTACCAATGAGCAGCCGATACATTTACTTTAAGACAATACTTTACGATAGTATTAATATCACATCTGGTAATAATATTTTTTTAGAGAAGGCCTTTGATCAACATAGAAATAGGAAGGCATTGTTGTAGCTTAACATTGATGTATTATGATTATATTTCCTTTTAAATATAATTCACGGAACATTTCATCCATTCGATCAGCATATTTTTGTTCAAGGAATTGAAAGAATCGGCCTTAAACGAATTATTTGTGTTTCGTAAACTTATTCTAGCTTCCACTACATGTATTATTAGCAAAACTGTCTTATTTTATGTTCGCCATGTTTCTTTTTTACTTTAATCTGTCGTTAGTCCTACCCAAAGTCCGGACTAAAAGTTGGGCCGTACTAAAGTAAGATGATCCTCGGACTAGCAATAATATGGCTCTCTGATTACCAAAAATTGGGGGAAGAGGGATGACCTTTCCTTATTCTGGACTAAAAACGACTATGCTTAAGGCCCTACATTGCTGGATTTAGTGCGTAACAAACTTGAAAGATAATTATAATAATTCCCTTCCCATAAAAAATAAACAGTGCTATACAATATTTTGTTTGTCTCGGAGAAAGTATAAAATTCGCACATGTCTTATTTTATCAATCTTTGTGCATTACATGCATAAACTATTAAGTTTGTTATTTTTTCGTATATTTGAATTGCATTTATTTGTCAGTTAAATATATCAAAAAGCAAAGAATTAACTACATATCAAACAGAAATACTTTTTACTAGATCAAACTGTTTAATATATTATTCTTCTAACAGGGATTTAATAAAATATCTTGAACATAAGAGAACTTAATCTATTTGTCATAATGATAGAAATATACTATCATCTATTGTTGAAAGTAAAGAGAGCTTTGGAATTTTTAATTGATACATAACCACTGTTAGAAACTTTTCTCCTCCTTTCTGAATTTTTTCACTTTAGAATGAACCTTAATCGCAACATATCCACCATTTTTAGAACATGTTAAGTTCAACAGCGAGCCATAACCAATTTCTATGCCATTTCTTAAGCTAAGATTCGTAGTGTGCAAGGTAAGTTGATCGAACTGTTTTGTGAATAGCACCTGAACAGCCGAAGGTCAGTAGCACTGCTGCTATGGTCCGTACCATATAAGAAGGCCACTTTTTGACAGATCGGTGAAAGTAGCGCCACTGTTTACATCTGACTACATCTGACTGCGTATCCTTCCGCCATCAGCTGATCGGCCACATAGCTGGTCCGGCGAGTAAGCGCGTCTAGGAGGTGCTGCCTCGTGCGGCAATTGATGAACTGCTAGGGTGAGCGGCAGGCAGCGAAAGAGTTCTCGAAACGAAATTTGGTGTGCGTTTGTACGATCGTTCATAAACGTAATGTAACTGGAATGGCATGAACGGGTAGAGGGGAGCAGCGGGAAGACGTGAGTGCAGTACACATTACAATTTGGCGTGCTAGTGCGGCGAGTGTGTGGTGTCCCACTTCTCCGGTAACAAGGTGCGGGTTTTCGGAGAACAATATGGCGTATGCTTCGCTAATGAGCCAATAGGTAGCGCGCACAACAGATTTTTCGACGATAGCGTCTTTGTAAAGTAGACTGTTGTTACTGGCTGGGTACGAAACGTATTTCAAATATATTTCGTAAAATTATTAGAGAAAGTAATTTAACAATATTATGCAATGTTTCAGTATGCTTTTGGAATTAATATCAAGCACGTAAGAAAAGCGGGTTTGGAGAGGGCGGTATACGACGTGAAAAAGGTTTCGAGATTGCTTTTCATTTCTATACTGGTTGTATTATTATGCATTTCATTCTGAACACCTATACATTACTATTTAATCACGAAGTTTAGTTTCTAAAAACTAAAAACTGCTGTTTTATGACCACGTAAAATAAAATGTATTAATTAATCTAGGAACTCTTTGTTATCGCGTATTTTCAGCTTGTAAATTGTGCATCGGCAATGCACTCAGAATAGCCAACGTAACATTAACTTTTGTTCATTCGTGCATCAGCTGATACATGATTTTGTAAATGGCACGTTGTTTGTTATGAATATCTTAAGTTGCCACTCACTGACTGTCATAATGTGGCCTTCTTATATGAAATGAACTATAACATTATATTCTGTACCATATAAGAAGGCCACTTTTTGACAGCTCGGCGAAAGTAGCGCCACTGTTTACATCTGACTACGTATCCTTCCGCCATCCGCTGGTCCATCACGTCGGGGCTGTATTTTTTATCAACACGCTGTCAGCTAATTCACTTCTCATTGTACTGTAATGCTAAACAAATTTTAAGATATTTTAAGACTGACATCTGTCTAAAAATAGAAGTAGGTTATAAAAGTAAAAATATTAAATATTTGATAACTCTTTTGNGGTTATAAAAGTAAAAATATTAAATATTTGATAACTCTTTTGATTTGTCCAAGATAGTGAATTTGGGTTAAAATTTGCGAGACGGTCTGTTGTATCTATTATTACACTTTGGACGTTATAGCTAATATATACGAGTTGGAAATATGTGACGTGGAATAACGTTAGAATTGCTTAAAAACTATTCACGCCTGTCTCACTTTCTACGGAATCAAGGAGATGGGTTTCGAGAGAACAATATGGCATATAATTTACGTAGATGAACGATTACCGGCCGAATATAAATGACTTATACTCCAAATCGTTGTAGATGAAATATATGTTACTTTAAAAATTATGCAGAGCTCGTGGAAAAATATAACTATTGGCATATGTTTGTAAATTCGTTATATATCACCCAGGAAATAGGTTCATTTTTGGCTGGTAATAGCTCGCAGAATATCCGATAGATAGTGCGCAGCACGTCACTGCGAAATTTTGAGTAAATCTGTTTATGGTCAACAGATAGCGTATATTTTAAAGTTGATAATTCTTATGTTACGGGCTGGAGATACATTTAGAATTTGTGTCGTTTCGTCAACTTATTAGAAATAATAATTCAACAATATTATAAAATATTTCTGTATGCTTTTGGAATTAATATCACTGACGTGTTGAAAGCAAGGTTTGAGACGGATGATACGATCTGAAAAAGCTTTCTGAAGTTGGCACATCTTCAGAAAACTTTTCCACGTCGTTTCGTTCTATTGTACATTTCATTTTGATCACCTAAACATAACTATCACGATCACAATATACTCACACGAGACTCTTAAAATGGATGACCATTAACNAAAAACTATTCACGCCTGTCTCACTTTCTACGGAATCAAGGAGATGGGTTTCGAGAGAACAATATGGCATATAATTTACGTAGAAGATGGAACCCTACACATTCAACTCAGCCAGCCCCAAACCAAGAGTAGTGATACGACACATCCCAAGGGACACAACCACAGAAGAAATCGAGGAGGACCTGAGAAACAAGGGTTTTCAGGATCCTATCGCAAAAATCCAACGAAATGAATATTACTGCCCACCAGTTATGGTCACTGTGAAAAACGAAGAAGAAGAACTGAAACTTCACCAAACACCCCAAATCCTCTATTACAGAGTCACAGTAGAAAAATACCAATCACTGACACCAAAGAGGTGTAAAATGTGTCAGTGCTATGGTCATGTGGCTTCAAACTGCCACCGAAAACCGATATGCCCACAATGCTCCGAGCACCACCACATAGAAGAATGCCCCCTCAATCCAGAAGACACCAAAAAGTCCCCGAACTGTTGTGGCGACCACGTGGCCGGCACCAAAGATTGCCCAAAACGTCTAGAAAAAGATCAACTAAAACAGCGCACAGCTCAGACAAACCCATGGACCCCAACACCAGCACCACCAGTCATGTCGACCACCAATTTTCCACCTCCACCAACAAAACCCACAGCCTCAAGCACCAGAGAACCCCAAACCACTCAAAATCCACGACAAATCAAGATCGCAGCACCTAAGCCACCAAAGTCACGCAAACAACAAGATCAAACACCACAACACCTCATTACACATAGACAAATATTCAATTCCATAAATGCCCCAGCAATCCACCAAGCAAACCTCATACCAGCAACCCAAGTCACAACCACAGAACTAACCCAAGCCCTTAACGAACTACAAACATTCATGAACTACATACAACCAATACTTCCACACATCAAAGCCGCAAATGCACGACTAACAACCGCAACAACAGCTGCCGAAAGATTCACAATAATTATGGATACAATGAGTGCCCTCAGCAGCTCATAATAACCATATTACAAACATTGAATCGGGGGTTTTTTACAGGGGGTCCTCCCCTTTTGCCCCACAACAAAATAGAGAAAACCCNATATTACAAACATTGAATCGGGGGTTTTTTACAGGGGGTCCTCCCCTTTTGCCCCACAACAAAATAGAGAAAACCCAAATTAAATGAATAAAGATTTATCCCACTTCCTTACCTTTAATCTAATAATAATATTAGATAGTTAATTAAAAACCTNAATTAAATGAATAAAGATTTATCCCACTTCCTTACCTTTAATCTAATAATAATATTAGATAGTTAATTAAAAACCATACCTTACACAGTAATTTTAAAGCCATAGCCTCTTGTTTTATACTTTATTTGCATTTGAAATTAATAACCTTAATCTTAACTTAACTTTAAATTTAATAATAACAGAAGCCAGTGTTTGATCGGTATGGCTAACATAATAGAAATNCTTAATCTTAACTTAACTTTAAATTTAATAATAACAGAAGCCAGTGTTTGATCGGTATGGCTAACATAATAGAAATCAGTTTAGATTTAAAAAAAAAAAAAATACTATCACGAAGTTTAGTTTTTAATGCTAACGACCATTGTTTTGTGACCTCGTAAAATAAAATGTATTAATAAATCTTCGAACTCTTTCTTGTCCGCGTATTTTCTGCTTTTCTGATATGCATCGGCTGTGCACTCAGAATAGCCAATGTAATTTTAACTTTTGTTCGCTTGTGCATCAGCTGATACAGGATTTTGTAAATGGCGGTTTGTTTGTTTCGTAAAAGTTAAGTTGCCACTCACTGACTGTCAGAAAGTGGCCTTTTTATATGGTATGGACCATACCATGGGCGTTTAGGTCACCTCGAAAAGTTAGTGAATAGACTGGATAGTGTTGTGGCACTANATGGTATGGACCATACCATGGGCGTTTAGGTCACCTCGAAAAGTTAGTGAATAGACTGGATAGTGTTGTGGCACTATGGTACTCTTCAGAGGATACACTTTCTTTGGTTGTAAGGAGGTTCTTATTGACTCCACCGGGTGCGCACTGAAAACTGTACAGTGCATGTTTCTCATGATTTCCAGAAATAATTGTATATNCTTATTGACTCCACCGGGTGCGCACTGAAAACTGTACAGTGCATGTTTCTCATGATTTCCAGAAATAATTGTATATTATTTATTCATTAAAACTGGAACACACCACGACAAAAATGCAAAAGATTTGCGACAACATATGATTTTCAGGAGAAAATGCTTGTACTTAAATGTTGATGACAGGATTTTGTTTTATATTTATGAAATTTCGTAGAAACATTTTCTCCAATATCTCTTTTTTAACTTATCAGCAGATGTAAGGACAAGTCTCTGGGTGAAATTAACCTCATCACCGCTTAAATGACAAACGATATCGTTCAATATACCAACAGCATATTGTTTAATATTAACTATTGCGTATTATGCCGCTGTAGAAATTTTAACTACAGGTCGCCACCATATTTTTTTGAAACTGCCTTATCAGCTTCAGAGACGGTGAAGCAAAATCGGCACTCATTGCGCAGTTTTNGCCACCATATTTTTTTGAAACTGCCTTATCAGCTTCAGAGACGGTGAAGCAAAATCGGCACTCATTGCGCAGTTTTTCAGTGCAGCAATTGGAAAATGAAAAATCGACTGCACTCACTGTGGTTCCGGTAATTGAAACCAAAGGCGCTCGACCGATGCATACTGACAGTAGCCCAGCACAGTAATTGGAATACTCCATTAAAAGTTATAAGATTAATTGGGGATCGTAAATGCAGAAGAAGTACAGTGGCTCANGCCACCATATTTTTTTGAAACTGCCTTATCAGCTTCAGAGACGGTGAAGCAAAATCGGCACTCATTGCGCAGTTTTACAGTGCAGCAATTGGAAAATGAAAAATCGACTGCACTCACTGTGGTTCCGGTAATTGAAACCAAAGGCGCTCGACCGATGCATACTGACAGTAGCCCAGCGNAATTGAAACCAAAGGCGCTCGACCGATGCATACTGACAGTAGCCCAGCACAGTAATTGGAATACTCCATTAAAAGTTATAAGATTAATTGGGGATCGTAAATGCAGAAGAAGTACAGTGGCTCACATTAATATTCGGCTACCGATGATTATCGCAGTTTCGTGGCCTTATGTTACATTAGAAATGAAGATGAACATAAAACATATTACACAATCATTCGTGTGTGCTTTAAATGAAATGCAATTGTAGCCAATAACCGAAATAAGCAGTGTAAATTAAAGAAACGCAATATTTTGTCCTCGCGTGCTTCATAAGTACGCCACTTTAATATTCGGCCATTTGTGGTGGACGTGTGGCACAGGCACGATACATATTGCGTTCGTACCTCGTGTCATTCCCTGTACACTCTCTGCGCTGAGAGGTTATATTGGGTAGCTCTGTTGGCTGTGTCACTCAGGAAAATGAGATGTAGGGCAGGAATACAACTTTTGAACAGCGGCAGCTGTTAATTTTTATCATGCAAAGAAGAAATCTCAACGAGAAATTGCGGAGCACTTGAATCTGCCGAGGTCCACTGTCGGAGACATCATAAGAAGGTTTCAGAAGGATGACAGAATTGATTCGGTACCTCTAAAACGACAGCCAAAGAAACTAAGTGAGAGAGAAGAACATCTAGTAATCAGGAAAACAAAGGAAGGTCCGAAAATTAGTGCTTGCAAACTTACAACAGAGGTACTCAATGAATATGGAAAGAACGTCCAACCAGAAACCATACGACGAGTTATTAGAAAAGCAGGATATAGCCGGGTATCTAGATAGAAGCCTTTCATTAATGAGGCAAATAGAAGTAATGACTTACGTTCGCAAAATACTACACTGACAAAGATGAAAATTGGTGGAATGATGTAATTTTTGCTGATGAGATGAAATTGAATGTGTTTGGTTCAGATGGCAAGGTAACAGTATGGCACAAGCCAAATCAGGAGCTAAAACCAGGGAACATACAACCTACTGTGAAACACAGTGGAGGTAGTATTGTGATCTGGGGCTGTATATCTATAGCAGGTTCTGGAGAGGCATTACGTGTAGATGGAACAATGAAAAAGGAAGACCATCTCAACACCCTGACAGCAAACCTATACAAGAGGGATGATAATCTGGGCATTAGGAACACGTTTAAGTTATACCAAGATAATGACCCAAAACAAAAGCCATACATTGTCAAGAACTGGCTTTTGTATAACTGTCCCAAAGTCATTAACACACCTCCTCAATCACCCAACCTGAATCCCATAGAAAATCTGTGGGATGAACTCAAAAGAAGACTGCATACTACAACAATTAGGTGCACAAAAGAATTAGATAATAGGTTCAAGGAATAATGGAGTAAGATGGGCTCCGAATGTACCAGGTATATACTGCTAATATGCTACAAGGCCTGCTAGAAGTAATTAAACAAAATGGCCGTGCTAACAGGTACTAAAAAACGGTGTGTTTAGTATTCAAAGAAGATTATGTTTGGGTTTGAATGATGATGGCCGAATATTAAAGTGGCGAACTTATGCAGCATGGGATGACAAAATCATAGGTAATTATTAAGTTTGTGGGCTTTTCTGTAAAAAAAAAAAATCATGGAAAATGGTATATTTCCACTCTACTAATGATGCAGAACACGAACATACGAGGGGCATTAACGTACGACTAATTTCTTAATATGTGCGCACTTAACTTAACAGAACCTACCCCGACGATATGTGAATCACTATTTTATATTTTTTAACCAACCTTGGTTTGTAGGGTGTTAAACTAACCTAAGATTTTAGGGTTTTACACTAACCTAGGGTTTTAGGGTTTTACACTTACTAAGAATTATTGGGCTTTTAAACTAACCTAGGATAATAGGGTTTTAAACAAACCTAGGATTTTGGGGTTTTACTCTAACGTAGGATTGTAGGGTTTTTAACTAACCTAGGGGTAATTATTAAGTTTGGGGGCTTTTCTTAAAAAAAAAATCACGGAAAANTATTGTAGGGTTTTTAACTAACCTAGGGGTAATTATTAAGTTTGGGGGCTTTTCTTAAAAAAAAAATCACGGAAAAAGGTATATTTCCTAGACCCAGCAAAGACGCAATGGCGACTAATTTTTTTTAAAATTGACTATTAAAATGCCTGTATTGACATCCGTGGCCGTTAGGTAGCGTGGTATTAGCAATGCTCGGTTTTTAAAAAAATGCTGTAGACCTTAATAGACGTAAACAAACCAAGCAAACTGCTCGTAAATTTCGTAATTTTTTAAATATGTTCTCATTATTTTAATATTACGCCCTTNTAAACAAACCAAGCAAACTGCTCGTAAATTTCGTAATTTTTTAAATATGTTCTCATTATTTTAATATTACGCCCTTCTGAATTTGAAGAAAGTAAGCCGTGAAGAACACAATGATGCAACTTTTGTTGGTCTGGACGTTTAGTTTAGAAAAGACTGTAAACTTAATAATTACCTCATCTTATTGTTTGTTCAGTTGCATTGCTCATTTCCATTATTTGCTACCACTATATTTCATTTAAAGCACACAAGAATGTTTATGCAATATGATTTATGTTTATCTTCATTACTAATGTACATAAGGCCATGAAACATGTGATAATCATAGGGTGGCTGAATATTAATGGGAGTCACAGTATGTAATTCTTTTTATGAGATCCGCGGTTGAGTACTGTATATATATTTTTATTGTAAACCTTGATTAAAGCTGGTTTTACAATATAAAATACAAGCCTTAAATGATTTGTTTTTTTATGGCAGTAGAATAGAAAATATGTAAAGGTATATTTTGGTTTCATTTTGTGCCGAAAGACACTCAGCGAGTTTCTAGACCCACCTTTTCTATTTGTATTCTCAATGGCATATTTTAATGTAGTTATTTTTATTGTCGTCTATGGTAGCCTCTTTTCCTTTCTCCATGGTGGCGTACTATTTCTGAATTTTGTGGTGTGGTTAGAATTGTATGTTGTCAAATCGCAAAGGAAAATATTAGTTATTTGTTTTGTGTTTGTCGTTTTTGCTACAATGGTGAGTTACTTTCCTGTTTTGAGAATGTTATCTCGATTCTATTAGTTTCCTGTAGTTACAATATCAATTTTACGCCCATGCCGCATGCGTCATGGAGGATATATAAAAAATATGAATAATTATTTTATCGTTCGTGGGTGTGTGGTAGCTAATGTTTTCAAATATGTTAAAAATTCCAGGACGATGTTTTGTTGTTATCGTATTTTTTTAAACTAATATTTGGTTACCGGAGTTACAAATGTTACATACATTAAAAAAAGTACAATTGCATGATTTTAAATTCTCTGGAGGTTGTGCTACAATTGTAGTGTCCCCATAAAGAAATAAGCGCACCCTTTACGTCGTCAACAAGGAAAATTGATTTTTATAATAACTGTTCTAAGAAAACTGTTCAGGCCATGCTACAATTCCAGTAAGAAATATTAGTAGAAACTTGATCAAACTTGCTCGCCGTAATGGTATAAGAATTGAAATTTGTCTAGGTATTTTATTACGTCAATTTCTGTGCTGACCGTTCACAAGTGTGGAACTACAAGTGTGTGTGTGCTTTTGTTAAATGGGTAATTGTTATGTATAGCGGCTTTTCCGTAAAAAAAAAAAACCTGGAAACTGGTATAATTCCACTCTACTAATTACACAGAACACGAATATACTATGGGCATTAACATATGACTAATTTTGTAATATGTGCCCACCTAACCTAAGTGAACCTAACCCCAGAATGAGTGAATCACTATTTTTCATTTTTAATCTAATCTAGGATTGTAGGTTCTAAATCTAACCTACGATTTTATTCTAATCTAGAATTTTAGGGTTTTAATCTAACCTACAATTTTATTCCAATCCAGGATTTTTGGGTTTTAAATTAAGAGTAAAGCATACTGGATGTATGAATTAACTCGCCTAGGTACAAGGCGGGTACAATTCCCATTGTGCTCAGCTAATTCAACTATTGTCGTGATGTACTAGAAACCCAACCAGTAGTGGCCAAAACAACGTTAATTCTGTAAACTGGCAAACAAACAGAAGCAATCTTATTCTTCAATTCTCAAATCATTCTTCAATCACAAGCCTTCACACTGATGAGTTCGTACGTCGCAAACCACGCGCACACAATACTACGCTCACCGCGAACCATACACTATTCCATATATCAGGCGACTAAACGCAGTTCGTGTCTTTGCAGTTAGCATTACATGGCTATTCAACATGGCGCTCTACGTAAACAAAGCAGTAGAACTGCTGGTACTTTTATCTATTTTATTTAGTACGTTCTACTTATTTCACCATTATTCTCTCCTCAATATTAAAAAGGTAAACGGTGTAGAACCCATTTGTTACTTTTGTGGGTCTACGACGTTTCTTTCAGAAAAGCTGCGAATCTGAATAATTACTGCACAGCCTTTATGTGGCCAGTTGGAAACAAGTACAAAAATATTGGCTGAGGAGTTCCATCTGTATTTAAGAGCAATGTGTTAACTAACCATATATTTGTTTATTTACGTTAAAAGGAAATTAATTTAGGCATAATTGTTGTTTGCTAGAATGCAGTTTTTGTTTATGCTACACTTTCCCAAGTGATTGCTTTTATTAATTTTTTTTAAATTACTCTCACTATTGTCATTTGATAAAGGCAAGTTTCTACATACAAAATTAATTTTAAGTCATATTTGTTACCACAAAACATCTTTGATCTCTTTCTTGCTTATACAAGTCACAGCTATACAAATATTAAGATTAAAGAAACTGTAATTTTAGATGTACTAGTTAGTTTTATACACTTTTACTGTAACGACTGCATTCTGCACTGACACTCGAAGTCACAAAATGCCATCACGTGGTTGGTTGGCATAGAATGCGCTATAAAATATAGACAATTTTCTATCCTCCTTACAGAATTAATGGCAAGAGGGCTGCCATTTCATGCTGTACATTATGTTGTAGCGTGTATCGCAAGGACGGGTGTGTTTTATTCCTTATGGTTATTTCTTACTCGATTGTGGCACTGCCTTTACATGGAAGTGCAGGAGCTGTAGGAGGTGGAGATAAGGGCAGCGAGGTGGCTAAGTCTAGAAGACGGGCAAACTGGTGAGGATGGAAACAACTAGGCCATCCGTGTGATAGTGGAGATGGGATGGAGCTCCCTGGGCGGGAGAAGGCAGGTCAGGAGTTTAGGCGAATGGGGAGGAAGAGTGAGACAAGTGGATAGCTAACCAACGTTTTGTACACAAGGAACAATAACAGTAGTGGTTAAGATTTTGAGGGTCTGGAGATTGTAGCAGAGAAGGCAATCTATGCTTGTGAGGTTGGTGAAGGAGCAAATACGGTGATATTCTATAGGCTCATCCGTGGAACTGAAAGTGAATGCTAACAAATTGTATGTTTCAACACTGCTAGGTACATTGATTCATAATTACTTGGTCGCATTATCACCTGAGATTCGCAATAATGGGGGTGCCTGTGAAGACAAGGGAAATTGTGGGGTAAATGTTGTATAAAACTAGAACAATAAAAGATAAATACTAAAAGATCCAAAATGGGTTAATTAGTTGAAGAAATAGCTTCCAAAAGTGAATCGCCTAAAAAATGTGTGCCACTCTGCTTCCTGCAGCACCAGTGTTATAGAGTGCATAGGGCCACGCCCATTTACCTGCTTCCTATAATATTTTACCTGCTTCTTCGAAATATCCCAACAATGTAAGCTGCAGATAACAAATAAGTTGAGTGTGCTAATTGGTGCGGCCCTTCACACTCACTACCGCTTGCACTTCAGGCAGCAGAGTGAATAATATTTTGCATGAAATCACTTTTTGGGAGTTTTATTTCTGGCAGTGCAATATTTTAGTTGGTTCCCCATAAAGAGACATGTGCTCCTTTTACTCACTCACTTTGCTGTGCCCAAGAAAATGTGAGTTGTACAAATTGGTACTCGTCCAAGTAACAACCTCAGTATCGGTGACTCAAGACCCACCAAACACTCTTACTTGCTCCCTCCATTCACAGTTCACACCGCTAGCGAATGCAGCAACACTACTCTCTCCGCCAATAGCCCAGAAATAATCCGCCTGTAATTTCCCATGGTAAGTGGCACAGCTAATCTGAGGTAACGATGTGCTTTTGTGTAGCACATGCTGACGTTGTAAGACGTCATTAACATTATGTACGTCACCATCAGTGGCAACATAATAGTGCTTTACACAAGACCTGTTTAGAACACTTGCAAACAAGAATACAAGTTGCATAGAACTGCAGTAATATTTCAATATTTGATTTTAAGTTAAGACTTCCAGGCAGTTGTACATATGTTGGATTTGCTACAGGTGTCTCTGAATCCAGTAAGAATACTGAAACAAGAGGCAGATGAAGAGAAAGGCGAAACTGCACGCCTTTCAAGTTTTGTTGGTGCGGTGGCAATTGGGGATTTGGTGAAGAGCACTTTGGGACCAAAAGGAATGGACAAAATTCTGGTATCTCAAGGCCGGAATGAGGGACAGGTAGAAATTACAAATGATGGTGCAACCATCTTGAAGAGCATTGGCGTGGACAACCCGGCAGCCAAGATACTAGTGGAAATGTCTAAAGTGCAGGATGATGAAGTAGGCGATGGTACAACGTCTGTAACTGTTTTAGGTAAGTAATATTGGGTTCTGATGGTGTTATGTGGTATCTAAAAGATTCAGTAAAAAAGGTTAAGTGATTAATAGTGAAATTCACATAAAGAAGAACACATTTTAATTTTATTCTGTGTAAGGGTATTTTTATTCGTAGGATGCATCCAAATGTGTGTGTCCCGGGTATAAAAGTACAACTTGTCATGCATTTTTTTTCTTGTTGCCTGGAAGAAAATTTGAATAAATTAATTTTTATATAAAGTAATGTTCTGGTTTTCTGTTATGAAAAGAATTTGACGATTCTGTTACTAAGAAAATGCTAATGTGTTTTAAATTTGTTCCAAATACTTTCAAGAGTGTTACTGATCTTAACAGATGTACTGAATTCCACATTTTCACTGAGTTCAGAGGCTGTTTTATTTCCAGGTAGAAGTATTAATTGTGTAATTCAGTGCTTGCTACCCGTCCTATGGTTTCCTGCTCAAGTCCCACACTCCTCCAGTTCTTTGACTTTGTTTAAGAAAACTTAACCCAGATAGAGATTAAATAGATAACGAAAAGCGAGGGTGATCTCAGTTTTTGGTGTGCAAAGCAGGATACCTGTCACAAGAAATGTGATTTATGTATATCAAAAGGAATGCGATTAACGTCCAGACATAACAGTACTTTAAGTGCAAGCTAATAGAAATAAAATAATGAGAATTGGGAAGAGTACGCACAATAAATACTTGGGTGTAAATCATAATCATTTTTACAATTAGTTCCAAGTTAAAAATGCTAGTAGAACAGTTTTGCATTCAAAATACTTTGAAATATATTTTTAATATGAATTAATAGCACACAGCAAAGAGTTATTTTGTAAAATCAGTTCATAAAAGTTGCTGCATCTGTAAATGATGTTAATTTTCAAAGGTTGTTTATGTGTAAAAAGCAGGACATTTGGCTAAAGGAGGACATTTCATAACTTTATTGGCCTTTGGCATATTTGAAAAAAGCAAGACGTCTGGTCACCCTGGAAAAGCACAAGTTGAGAAATCACAGAAGAAAGAATTTGAGGAACTTATTGCACGAGAGGAATGGAAGCAGAGAAATTGCTGGAGGTGTGGTGAGATATTAGAAAAGTCAGCTTCACTTCCAAGTCATTGTTCAAGTACCTTCTGTTTAAAAAATGCAACATGGAACATACAGCCCAGTTTTGGTATGAAGGCATTTATTTGCCCACCAGAAATGGACAATGAAGGCAGAGAAATCACAGTCGTGTTTGTAACTTTTCAGTTGAATAAAATATGTAGAAATTCATTCAGTGGTAATATTTGCGTGTAAATTAGTATGTCATCAATTTTAATTTTGTGCTCCTCTTTTCCTACAAAAGTAGACAATTCTCAAACAAATTAAATTCCATCAATAATTCACTCTCCTTCTCAGGTAAATTCAACTTTTCTCAAAACATAATAAATAAATATAATTCATTTTCAGTTATTCACATCTGTCCTCTAATTGGCTGTCGTCTGACCATACCACATCTCTCCACCAATCAGCGATGGCGAGATGAGAGACAGCTAGTATATGATTTTTTGTGCATTTGTTGAATAAACGTTGAATACTTCCTACCCTCTAATCAGCAATGTTGCATAACCCCCCCCCCCNTCCACTTGATTTGGAACAAATTGTATGAGTTAATTCTCTAAAATTGCTGCAACATGTTTTTTACATTTGAGTTCATAATCATTGTACATTAGACTCCCTCTCGTTCAGCCACTTCGGAACCGGACCAGAAAATGGCCGGACTAACCGACTAATGACCTTCTCTCCCAAAACAAGCGGTTGTCGTCCTTGTATCATCCTCTTCCTGGTTAGGATTAACTCAAGGATGATGGATATAAGGCACAGACTAAAAAGTAACTCACGAAATAAATACACATTTATTATTTGACTACCATGAATAATAAAAAGAAATATCTTCATAAATAGGTAGAACTTAAAATGAAATTCGTTAAATGTAAATACAGTACCTACTACACAAAGATTGAAATGTTCACAAAAATTTGCTAAAATTTAGGAAGGCTGCCTTAACATTAAAATTGCAATAATCACCATTCTATTACTAAGACTGAGATTCTTGTAATAAAATTTTTTGATAATTCCCTATTGAAATAAGCATACAAAATTTTTAACTTGGTGTATGGACAGACAAGCTCGCTAAAATTTACACAAAGGATAGATACACCACAGGCAATTCATGCAGCTACTGTTGAAAAACTAGCATTTAAAATGGAACTTACACTAATTCTTTCAACTGGAACACAGCACAAAAATAAATAGTATACATAATTTATAAGAAAAATAAAATAGTATAAAACAGCTGTAAAACTACGGGCAAAGATAGTCTGAGATTTTACAGCTGTACATAAACATTCAAATGTAATATTGAAACAGTTATTTGAAGTAGAAAGACAATATTCTTGAATAAAACAAAAAAACCATAAAGTAGAAAAAATTTGAGTTTATGAGGTTTTTGTCAGAAAACCACATCTTGGTATGATGGCATAGCATCTTTACAGTGCCTGCAAGCTTAGTTGGGGCGCAGCTGTTGAGGGGAAAGTAACATTCCGTGAATTTGAATGACAGGCAATGGCACAAACAATTAGTATGCCTATAAATTAAAACGTCCCAAGTTTGAAATCCACTCTGCGCATGTTTCGGCACATCAGTATTCTGCACAAGAATAGTGACGAGTAGATAAATATGACAGGACGTCTACAGCCAGATCCTACCCTCTCCAAATAGTACCTNTGCACAAGAATAGTGACGAGTAGATAAATATGACAGGACGTCTACAGCCAGATCCTACCCTCTCCAAATAGTACCTTAACCACACTGAACTTTTCAAACGTACTTAGAAAAACAAGAAACTCTACTGCCATGTACCACGTTAGTTGTAATCAACAGATTCATCCTCCAATGGTAGAAAATTACCAAGTGTACAAATCATTGGTTTTATTGATTATCAAAAATATGTTTAGAAAATGTACTCTACAATTATTTAGAATCATGTAAATGTGCTATACAAATTGACCACAATAAATACTTTCATACCTTACGTTACTATAAAGTACAGAGACCATAATACTTCCCTATGGATTACACATATTACTTCTTACAAGTCTTTGCAAATGAATTACTCTGCCACAACCTGGCATAATTCAAACTTTGTAAGCTAACACATTCAGCCGTCAAGCGGCCCATGTTTAGCTGTGTGTCCTTCCATGATTTCAGTATAAACAAATGTTAAAAAGTGGTATAGAATCTAGTCTTAAATTGTTTTCTTTGCAACCAAACACTTTTCTGAGTTTGAGAAGTCACAGTTTTCCTCTGCTGGTCATCGTCGTCTGTGTCCAAAGTCTCAGCTGAACTTCATTCTGCCTCGGCTGACCATTTGACCTCAAGGAATGGCTTTACTCTGCTCTTTTTAATCCAAAACTGGACCACAAAACTTCTGAAAATGCACATGTCAGCAACGCCAATTTGAAAATATCATGACAAATCAGGACAACGAATTCACAGTCCTCCCATGCGCACTCTGCCTCATCGCCGTAAGAGTTCGGCAACACAGTTATAGCTTGTGACGGTCACGGCTCTGGCAGCGCGGAAGTCCGACACTCGATGCGCGCTGGCAGTAGAGACTTGGGCTTCAACGAGGCAGTGCTGTTTGATGGCGGACCCATTCCACCGTTACGTAGCCATGATCGCTGCTTGGCTCATCGGTGCTTGTTTCAGAGGTAGGAAATAATAATTTCTACAGTGAATAACCTCTGTGACACGCAGGTGTAGAAAATCACTTCGTTACTCATGTGAAAAAAACATTGCAACAGGGCATTTCAAGTTCATCAGTTCTAGCTGGAAATGTTATATTTATTACTACGCACAAGTAATAAGCTACTTAGCTCGTTTGCCAGCTGCCAGCTAAGCTAGTTGGCACTGTATGAAGATGCAAACATCCAGTAAACATAATTTAATAACAGTTGTGGTACTTGAACTTATGTGCCACGAACAAGACTTACAGTAAACGGATACCCTTTTCCTACTTTAGAAGGGAATCAAATGTCTGTTGAAAACTATTTGCTAATTTTGTATTGTCTATTAGCCTTTCTTTACTTTTGGTGTGGCCTTCGAAGACATGTTTTTATGCCCCCCGTCATCATACGTGTATGGTTCACTACTATGTCTGTGGAGGAAGTGTTTGTTGGAAGGATATTGTGTACTGATAACATGCATTAGTCATTGCAGCAGTGGCCAGGATCGTTTTTAAAATGGGGAGATTAAGGCCTAATGTGATGCTGAGGGAAGTCAAATACATTAAAGATTGTGTTCAAAAAGAATACAACCATACTGAAAGAACCTTCCAATCATATGCAGAAATTTTCAAAATGTCTTTCAGCATTCATTGAAATTTAATGGCAGCATCCAGTTTTTCTAAATGGTTGTTGACACAAGAAAGTAATCTAATCTTGTTACAGCAGGTTGTGTTACATTGTACCTGTAGCAGCAAATTGATGTTACATGTTTACTTTAGCTGCTGAGCTTTTACGGGAAGCAGAGAAGCTGATCCAGGATCGTAAGATTCACCCACAGATTATAGTGGCAGGTTGGAGGAAAGCCACGAAAGTGGCGAGAGATGCCCTTACTGCTGTTGCACAGGACAATAGGTAATTTTAATGTTGTAATCATAGACGAATTATTTTAGTATTTCTAGTTTGCCTAGTGTATTAATTGCAAACATTCGTACCACAGCGCAGACAAGTCTGCGTTCTACGACGACCTTCTGAACATTGCTCGCACCACCCTGAGTTCCAAGATCCTCTCCCAGCACAAGGAATACTTTGCAAAGCTGGCATTGGATGCAGTGCTGAGACTGAAGAGCTCAGGGAACCTATCAGCCATACAGATCATCAAGAAGACAGGTGGTACTCTGGAGGACTCCTTCCTAGATGAAGGTAACACTTCTGCTACTAAGATATACTGAATTATATTATTTATTATAGTGTTGTTTTTATAATCATGAACCTGCAAGTACAGTAAAATACATATTAATAATGTATTTTTCACAACAGCACCGTAGTTTCAGGTGACCTATTTAATGCGTTCTCCTGTTTAATGAGCTCAGAATAGTCTTGAAAGGATTTCACTGTACTCAAAACTGTGGTTCACGGACCATTGGTGGTCTGTGGTTAGGACTTAAGTGGTTCACAGAACTTTATAAATGTGTCCTTATTTTTCATTTGAAATGCCTAATTACAGACACTAATAATGCTGTTTGTTCTTTTCTGTTAACTGTGTCCAGCGATTTGCCTAGTTTTTTGTGTGTTAAAATATAAAAAAAATACAATGGTTTATTATTAACGCATTAACAGAGGGATTGAGCGTGGTGTGGCCAACAAAGGAACACTGGAAAAAAACATTAAGATAAAAATTAAATTTTGTTAAATTTATAAAACTTGAGTTTTTAACATATTAAGGCTGTTAGTTTAAACCAACATACTGGCTTACTCTTTACCTTGAAACGACACTTGCTCGTAGCACGATTCGACCGGTGACATATCTCGCAGGTTACTTTCTCTGCACTACAATCCTTAACGGTATTTTCAACATGAGAAACCAAATCTAGTAACTGAGACAATATCTGTGGTTGAGAACTGTATGGTTTTCAAAACAAAANAACAGAGGGATTGAGCGTGGTGTGGCCAACAAAGGAACACTGGAAAAAAACATTAAGATAAAAATTAAATTTTGTTCAATTTATAAAACTTGAGTTTTTAACATATTAAGGCTGTTAGTTTAAACAAACATACTGGCTTACTCTTTACCTTGNCAATTTATAAAACTTGAGTTTTTAACATATTAAGGCTGTTAGTTTAAACAAACATACTGGCTTACTCTTTACCTTGAAACGACACTTGCTCGTAGCACGATTCGACCGGTGACATATCTCGCAGGTTACTTTCTCTGCACTACAATCCTTAACGGTAATTTCAACATGAGAAACCAAATCTAGTAACTGAGACAATATCTGTGGTTGAGAACTGTATGGTTTTCAAAACAAAANATTTCAACATGAGAAACCAAATCTAGTAACTGAGACAATATCTGTGGTTGAGAACTGTATGGTTTTCAAAACAAAATCCCACAGCGACTATGAAGGCAACTGAACTTTTTCCATCAACTTAAGCTTGATATTCAAAATAGCTTGCTCTGACAAAACCAATTCCAGACAGTGACGAATCAAATTTAGCATATTCCAATTCTCCCTCATAGCCTTACTAAAGACTCCATGAGAAACATCTGCCAAATTAAAAATGGAGACCTTGTATAAACTTCGCTAATCACATAACTGCAAGGCTAACAATTTATTTAATGCTGCAAAGAAATTTATATAATATCCATGACAGAAGTTTATTTTAACACAAGCACCCTGTCTATGAATACCTTTGGCAAGTGTTTTAACAGTTTTAATAAATTAAATAACTGTTATGTGTAGGGTTATAACCACTTATAAGGGATGAACACATTCAAAATATTGTCGGTCAAAACTTTTACCATATGTTGTAAATCTTCTTTCTTTACAGGAGTTACAAATATCCAATAAAAGATTTATATACATATAAAAAAATATCATTATCTCTTTTTCATTTAAACTAAAATTTACGTTGATACCAAGTGGTGATGGCAGAAATCCATAATTTAAATACAATGACTAGAAAACGGTTGTCATCCATGTTCTAGCCTCTGCCAAAACGTATTTCATTGAATAATCTTTAAGCGACCAATTCATTTGTACTCTTGCTTAATCACGTCAATCATCGGTTAATCATCAGTAATCTTTCTCTTTACTACTAACTTTACAACTGTGAATCAAAATATTATGCATTGCCACATTTGAAATGGTATGTATTTTACAACTTTAAGGCTGAATGACACTACCAAACATATCATGGGGATATTATACTTATCTTTGGCCATCATAACTGAATCTGACCATCCTTGGGAGGGGCATCTTTCTCTCCTTAACNGGGGATATTATACTTATCTTTGGCCATCATAACTGAATCTGACCATCCTTGGGAGGGGCATCTTTCTCTCCTTAACACAAACATGGTCAGTCCTATATATATGGAAAAAAATCTACAACACAAACTTTAGTGATACAATAAAATAATACCTATTTTAATTTACAGTTCTGGTCATGCCGGCCAGTGACAAAAGTTCTTGTTATAGTATAGAATGCACTCGTGCGGTAAAGTTCATTTTCAAGAAGTTTCACAGCACTGCGCTTAGTCGTCAGGAAACACAAATGTCTTGCGACATCATGAGCCCAGTAGCAGTCTTAGGACTCGCAACCACCCTAGTGGATCAAAACTGAAGTCATTTGTCGATGAGCGCCAGGTTGAGTGCTGACATGTGCTTAATCAGGGAGCATGCTACCTCATCACCTAGGTTGTCGTCTGCATTCGCCATAGCGAACAGCCCCATTGGCTATGTAGATTTCTAGCATGGTGAAGTCGTCACAAGGCAAGGTTCCAGCGGCTTCATATTTTACGTGTCCCAAACGTAAAATAAGCGATGTCTAGCAGGATAGGTGGACGACACATTTATGTGCACAGTTTAAAAGCGGGTGATAAATTGCATGAGACAAACGTGTCTCAGTTAAAGGTTNCTATGTCTAGCAGGATAGGTGGGCGACACATTTATGTGCACAGTTTAAAAGCGGGTGATAAATTGCATGAGACAAACGTGTCTCAGTTATAAAGGTTCTGAGCTCTTGTTAACGTCATTGTGCGTGTGATCTTTTTCGTTACGTTCATGCAATTACCTTACTGATGTTATCAGAATATTGTATCTGTTATGATTACTTATTTATTTTCATTAGGCATAGTTGGTTGTGGGGGTACCTTTTTTTAGTGTGTTTTCTTGCGTGAAATGTAATATTATTGACACGTGTGTGGCTTGGTCTGCCATTTTCAGTACCATCATGAAATGCCAACCTGTATTTTTGTTCCGCATTTTATTAGTTTTGGGAAACCGGTAAAGTGTCGTGGTTACTGAATGATTATGCATATTTATCAGTGGCAGGCAAATGTGTCCAAGGATTGCCACAGAACAACACGTGTTCATGAGTTGCAATTAGTGTGTTTTGTAAATAATTTATTCCAAAATGGTTATTAGTATGTTTTAAATGTACGTGGCTTAGAAAACCACTATTTCAATTCTGTTTTGTTGTACAAAAATTACACGTCAATTATATGGAATATCCAGTGGGTGTACGATTAACTTAGCAGAAAATATTTTCTTACGTGCGGAATATGTTGATTATTCACATCGGTACGAATGACATCATATTTATTGCGTTTTCTTCTTTCGGTAAGGTTAAAACTGTACAGTTTATAATAATTTGAATGTTTCTTCCATACGAACAAAATTTTCCACTTGTCCATTAAATCAATATGTAATTCAAAATGATACTGTTGCATATAAAGAGCTGCAAAAAAAAATGTTGTCTCATTAAATACGTTAAGAGACTCCTATCCCATCCACCTGCAATAAAGAAACAGCCCCAGCAGTGTAACTGGCCATCAACTAAAATAAAGTAGGGTGGAATGCTAACCCACATTGATCATAGCATTTATTTACACTCTTTGTTTTCTTCAGAGATAGAACAGCTGGTGCGGAATGATGCACTGTGGCAGCGTTACATTTCTAGAACTGTCAAAATTTAGTTAACTTAATGAAATTAAGTGTGTGTGTGTGTGTGTGTTTGTGTGTAATTTATGCAAATACAACAGGTCCCCAGTTAGATCAGTGTGTGTTCCGTCTTATAGGTATATTTCTTGTGCAGGTTTCCTACTGGACAAGAAAGTGGGTGTTCACCAGCCAAAGCGTGTGGAAAATGCCAAGATCCTGATTGCAAACACACCAATGGATACAGACAAGATCAAGGTGTTTGGCTCGCGGGTGCGTGTCGACTCAATGGCAAAGATTGCAGACTTGGAGCTTGCTGAGAAGGAGAAGATGAAAGACAAAGTGAACAGAATTCTGAAGCATGGTTGCACTGTTTTCATTAACAGGTCATTGTTTACTGTTTGTGTAGAGTAGCTTTTTTATCCGCATTGTAAACAAGTACTGCTCTTGTGGAAGAGTTGATATAAAATAGCTGTTAAAATCATGCCCAATTACATTTATGGGTGATTAATTTTTCCTCTGGTAAAATGTGGCATGTTATTTTTGAGTCCTGCTTTTGAGGTGGTCTTATTTTCAAAAACTAATTTTTTTATCCTGTATTTGTGACTATTTTCGTATAATCCTACTTTTTCTGTTGTTTTTGCATTTGTAGCAATAATGTAAAAAAAGTTGCAAATGTTTTTGTTTTCACGTGCTAGCAAACGTATGGTGCAAAAAAACTTATGCTGTAATTCCACAAAAATGTACATTTTTCTGTGAATTTTGCACCAATTCGCAGTAACCTAAGTTAGATATGTGGAAGTAATGCACAGCCATATACAAGAGCAGCTATAAAGTTCCATTTATTATATAAGAATAACTGCATATTCTCTGAGAAACAAACTTGTCATATCGAAAATTAATGAGACTTAGCTGAGGAATATTAGTCAGGCCCCAATTTTACGAGGCCTCGTGGTTCCTGTGAATGGCCTCGTAAAATCGCTGCCCTCATAAAATCATTGTAAATGTATTTTAACCCCCCAAAAACAGAAAAATTGTGCTTAAAGTGCATTTTTCGCATTGTCAGTTTTTAATTGTCTCCAGTGCAAAAGTGACTGGTTTTTTAAATGAAATATAAATTTTTTCAATAGACATGTCTTATGAATAAAAGTGTCCGCCAGATTGGTATATACGACATCCCCTTGTCCCAAAATAATGCAAGAACTGGGTGCCAGGTCATGCTTAGCGATTGCGAAGTACAATTTCATAAANATAAGGTTTTCCTGCTTATAGTGTCACTTTCTTGTGGACCCCTGAAGAACCTTATAAGAGGGTTCCACTGTATATACGACATCCCCTTGTCCCAAAATAATGCAAGAACTGGGTGCCAGGTCATGCTTAGCGATTGCGAAGTACAATTTCATAAGCTTCTGGTAGAAAGATAAGACAATTTATTAATAGAATATTAAAANGGTGCATGGTCTACCAGTCATGAAAAAAAATTACGGAAGTTAGGAAGTGGTTGCAGATTTTATGTGAGAAAGCATTTTACCATAGCAGCCAGAATTCAACTTTTAAGTGTGTGCCTGCCTGCCAGAGACAGTTAGAAATACCTACGGATAACAGACAGGTAATAAATATGACAAGAGAACTTAATAACGGTTTTCCTTTTTTGTATGATGGGCATAATTTGGCACAGCAGGATGTGTATTTCACTTCCTGTCTTCATTTTGTGATTTTATATTGGCAGTGCATTGGAAGGAATCATGTCTAGCCTACATGCAATGCTACCTACAACTCTTATGCAGGCTGTGTTGTACCACAGTGCTTAGATTGAAAACAGTTTGTTTGGGACACAGCCCAATGGTCTCCTACGGGGTGAACATGGGTGAGGATAAGGTGAGAGCGCATACGTGACTGTGACAGACAAAGAATGCCTACTGGTCCTCTACCTCCGGTATGCAGTAGTTGAAATCATAGCTCAAGAAGTCGGGGGTTGGCGAGGGTTTACTGTATGTTGTATTCATATTTTTACAACAGTCCAGTTTACACACATTTTGAATATAGCTTGTGATTATGATGATGTTGGCATCTGTGCTTCTACACTAGTAGGAGGCATTTACTGCTTTCCCACACTAGGTGACATGTAATAAGTGCTATAGGCTATTCATGGTAAAGTGAGCACTTCTTAAGGACCTGGGACAGCGCGTTTAGTTTAGACCGGCTAGGGGAGGGGGGTACAAGGTACAAGTAGTGAGAAAGTAGGTCATCACAGTGCTTCTGAAACCATTGTTAAGCAGAATGTGTCACACAAAACAGAAGATAACTGCAGCACTAGTGTGGCAAAAGCAGGCCTTCAAATGACAGAGATAGGCATAGCTCACAGAATAAGGAGGTTCACAGGGGGAAACTTTTACTGCCAGTTGCATGTTTGATAACTTGCCACAACATTAAATGACAGACTAGTCTGCAAGTTCAGATAGTGTTGTGGCTGAAGTCTCTATCGTGGAACTGCAGAATACTGTTGAAGGAGGCTACACATCTAAGCAGATTTTGAATGTTAATGAAACTGGGTGATTCTGGAAACACATGCAGGGAGAGAAGACTGCACCTGACTTAGAGCAGTCGAAGATTGTGTCAGTGTGTTCGTGAGGGAAAACGCATCGGGTAATTACAAATTGAAGCCTTTTTTAACTGCCCACTCTGCCAATCTATGAGTCTTGAAAGAATTTTCCAAGGATCATCTGCCTGTTATTTACTTGGCGAACAAAATGTTTGGATAACTGGTTCACTGTTTTGGCGTTCCTTCAACATTTTGAATGTGATCTGTAACATTTGTCAAGGTGTGGCAAGAAGTGTCTCCAGAGTGCATGCATGGAATGCTGCAAAAATATTGCCCAAATTCGTAGCACAATTTGAAGATGTGGCACAGTGTGTTAACTAGAGCATTGCTAGGTAAGCAGGTTTCACCGACATCCAGGCATACGACTGATTAAGTCCTCACAGCCTATGTCCGGGAGCTCGCCAACAAGGAGCTTCAAGGACTTGTTGGAAATCCTGATAATGACTACAATGATGATGACGTGCCTCAACTTGAACGGCAGTTGACCACAAAAGTGATGGCAGAGGCATTGGAGCACATATAAAGCACGTAAGCTTTTTCAGGATAGTGATCCTGACAGCTAGTGGCTCAAAAGTGGAGGGGGAAACACTTGCTGCCCACCCCGACATTTATGGCAACAAGAAAAAGGAGAGCATGGAGCAGGCAACATGGAAATGCAACCAACTTCAGGTGGCAAGAAGCAAATTAGTCGTGAGGATGGGAAGAGTGGCTGTCATTGATTTTCCCACGTTCCATATTGCATTTGTACAAAACCTCTTGGCACAAATTGCCCCTGGGGAAATCAGTNGCCTGCCTGCCAGAGACAGTTAGAAATACCTACGGATAACAGACAGGTAATAAATATGACAAGAGAACTTAATAACCTTTTTCCTTTTTTGTATGCTGGGCATAATTTGGCACAGCAGGATGTGTATTTCACTTCCTGTCTTCATTTTGTGATTTTATATTGGCAGTGCATTGGAAGGAATCATGTCTAGCCTACATGCAATGCTACCTACAATTCTTATGCAGGCTAAGTGTTGTACCACAGTGCTTAGATTGAAAACAGTTTGTTTGGGACACAGCCCAATGGTCTCCTACGGGGTGAACATGGGTGAGGATAAGGTGAGAGCGCATACGTGACTGTGACAGACAAAGAATGCCTACTGGTCCTCTACCTCCGGTATGCAGCAGTTGAAATCATAGCTCAAGAAGTCGGGGGTTGGCGAGGGTTTACTGTATGTTGTATTCATATTTTTACGACAGTCCAGTTTACACACATATTTTGAATATAGCTTGTGATTATGATGATGTTGGCATCTGTGCTTCTACACTAGTAGGAGGCATTTACTGCTTTCCCACACTAGGTGACATGTAATAAATGCTATAGGCTATTCATGGTAAAGTGAGCACTTCTTAAGGACCTGGGACAGCGCGTTTAGTTTAGACCGGCTAGGGGAGGGGGGTACAAGGTACAAGTAGTGAGAAAGTAGGTCATCACAGTGCTTCTGAAACCATTGTTAAGCAGAATGTGTCACACAAAACAGAAGATAACTGCAGCACTAGTGTGGCAAAAGCAGGCCTTCAAATGACAGAGATAGGCATAGCTCACAGAATAAGGAGGTTCACAGGGGGAAACTTTTACTGCCAGTTGCATGTTTGATAACTTGCCACAACATTAAATGACAGACGAGTCTGCAAGTTCAGATAGTGTTGTGGCTGAAGTCTTTATCGTGGAACTGCAGAATACTGTTGAAGGAGGCTACACATCTAAGCAGATTTTGAATGTTGATGAAACTGGGTGATTCTGGAAACACATGCAGGGAGAGAAGACTGCACCTGACTTAGAGCAGTCGAAGATTGTGTCAGTGTGTTCGTGAGGGAAAACGCATCGGGTAATTACAAATTGAAGCCTTTTTTAACTGCCCACTCGGCCAATGTAAGAGTCTTGAAAGAATTTTCCAAGGATCATCTGCCTGTTATTTACTTGGCGAACAAAATGTTTTGATAACTGGTTCACTGTTTTGGCGTTCCTTCGACATTCTGAATGTGATCTGTAACATTGTCAAGGTGTGGCAAGAAGTGTCTCCAGAGTGCATGCATGGAATGCTGCAAAAATATTGCCCAAATTCGTAGCACAATTTGAAGATGTGGCACAGTGTGTTAACTAGAGCATTGCTAGGTAAGCAGGTTTCACCGACATCCAGGCATACGACTGATGAAGTTCTCACAGCCTATGTCCGGGAGCTCGCCAACAAGAAGCTGCAAGGACTTGTTGGAAATCCTGATAATGACTACAATGATGATGATGTGCCTCAACTTGAACGGCAGTTGACCACAAAAGTGATGGCAGAGGCATTGGAGCACATATAAAGCACGTAAGCTTTTTCAGGATAGTGATCCTGACAGCTAGTGGCTCAAAAGTGGAGGGGGGGTATCATGGAAACACTTGCTGCCCACCCCGACATTTCTGGCAACAAGAAAAAGGAGAGCATGAAGCAGGCAACATGGAAATGCAACCAACTTCAGGTGGCAAGAAGCAAATTAGTCGTGAGGATGGGAAGAGTGGCTGTCATTGATTTTCCCACGTTCCATATTGCATTTGTACAAAACCTCTTGGCACAAATTGCCCCTGGGGAAATCAGTTTAGATTGAACTGGTGATATCTTGAATATGACATGGGATGCATCTTTGTAGGTTTTAGAGCTAAAATATGTTTTATATTTTTGTTGTGCAATGTGATATTCGCTGAGTGCGGGTTGTTGGGCATCACACACAAATTACTGCATTATAAAAATTGTTATAAATATGATGAAAGAAGATAAAAATAAACTTAATTTGTAGCCTACTTTTTTTTTAAGACAAATGGCGCAAAACATTTTTTGAGGATGCATTCAAAACCATCTGAGATGTAGAAAACTTAGTTTATAATTTTGTTAGAGACAGTTGTTGTCCCATGCATAATTATTTTACAACAAGCTATTTTTAAGATATTACGCGAGCTGTACGTTTTTCTGCAAGATTGATGAACCTAAGTTTGGCCGCTAACATTGTTCTTTATGGGGGAAGATGATTTAATTTTAATTAATTTACTTAAGCATAACTGACACTTGGGAATGTAACCGGTCTGTTAATTGAGGACCTACTGTATATAAGAAAAGGAAGAATGGTGAAGATATTTGTGTTAAAATCTGCTGATTATCTGCAAAGTGAATGTTTTTGGTATCAGTAATGGAATGTTGTTACACAATCTTGTAACAAGTTGGAAGCAGCGAGGATAGAAGTGGAGTGTGTTTGCAGGCAACTGATATACAACTACCCAGAGCAGCTGTTTGCAGACGCAGGTGTGATGGCAATAGAGCATGCCGACTTTGACGGCATCGAGCGGCTGGCGCTGGTAACTGGCGGCGAGATAGTTTCCACCTTCGACAACCCCGAGCTCGTCAAGCTGGGACACTGCGATGTTATTGAGCAGGTTAGCTGCCACTGCATTTTGTCTGCTTTAGTAATATATCATCTATTTTTATAAGGTAATTTTAAATTTACAGGATTAAGTTTCAAAATATGTTTTTAAATATGATTGTGGGACAGTTATGTTATGATATATGACAACATGTTGTGTTGCTGGACTGAGGGTTTAATTCCTTGTAAAACATACTTAAAATTACCATATAAATCTTTTTCACATTGTGTTTTTATAACCTACATAGGTAAGTTACATATTTGTGATAAACCTTTGCTTTTTATTACAGTTGTAAATATATTTCAGTGCATGTTGTATTGATTGGATGAGTGTAGTGCCTGTGTAGTACNTTGCTTTTTATTACAGTTGTAAATATATTTCAGTGCATGTTGTATTGATTGGATGAGTGTAGTGCCTGTGTAGTACGTGATAGGGCTTATTATATACACAACAGGTTTACCATAACTTGTATAATGGGTGCCTGCACTTAATTGACCACTTTACCCTAATGAAGTAGGTCAGATGTCNCAGGTTTACCATAACTTGTATAATGGGTGCCTGCACTTAATTGACCACTTTACCCTAATGAAGTAGGTCAGATGTCAGGCGACAAAGTTTACAAACACAGATTGAAACTGTTATAGTTATTATATACTTGAATACCACAGCCGAAAAGATGCCTACAATATTGCCACTATTTCAATTGCCTTTTTTAAATATATATATATTAGGGATGGGTCGGTTCGGTTCTTCCGTTCCAAGTTCCAATTTATACCGGTTCTTGAGGTTTGACTCGGAACCAATTTTAGGTTAACAAAAACTACTCGGTTCTAGTTTCTACACAGCAATAAATTTACAGCAAAACTCTGTTCTTACAAAAATAACTACCTCCTGTATAGCGCTCCCTTTTCCCCAAAAATAAAGGAACTGGGGTGCGCTGCGCTCCATACATGAAAACTGTCCTCTCCTTTCTCTGTCTTTATCACTCAGCCCGCCCCTGTAAGCAACACTGCTAGCCGATTGATACATTTCTCCACACCTTCTTTGTTTCCAAGTAAGGCAGAGAATAGCCTTGTCAAGGGGGCTGGCGAAGGGACGGGTTTTTTTTTTAAGTTGTGGCATTCCAACACAATAAAAAAAACTAGCAGGTCACTGCATAAAAGAAGAAGAAAAAAAGGAAGCAGGCCGGGTTGTTGACATTCTTTTAATGACCTTAGGTGAAAGCCAAGCCACAATGTTCTGGCTTTTAGCACTGCGAGTTATTTAAAGTATTTTCCAAACAAATCACAATCGCCACCTATTAATGTAAAAAAAAAAAGAATAATAATTTGTTACATATTTACTAACCATAAATAAATTTAATACAAGNCGCCACCTATTAATGTAAAAAAAAAAAGAATAATAATTTGTTACATATTTACTAACCATAAATAAATTTAATACAAGTTTATCTGTATACANCATTAATATGTGGTGATTGTGATATGTTTGGAAAATGCTTTAATTAAATAACTCATGGCTCTCAAACCAAAACATTTTGGCGTGCTGTACAATAAAGGTAACCTACAAAATTTCGTTAAAAGAAGGTCAACAGCTGTGGTGGGCGGCTGGATTCCTTATCTTTTGTTGCTTCTTTTNAGAGAGAAAGAAGGGAGAGGAGTGTTGATGTAAGAGCGAGAGATGAGATAACAGACTAATCCCATACACTTCCCTCCAAACATCGCAGAACAGTTTAAGACTATGACTCCTTAATTGTTTTTCCGTTTATAGCATNTAATAATCCCATACACTTCCCTCCAAACATCGCTGAACAGTTTAATACTACCACTCAATTGTTTTTCCGTGATAGCATGCACCCCAGAAATTTTTTCCTTTGTGTTGGGAAGAAGGGGCGCGCTATACATGAATAAATACCATAGTTATTTTTGTAACAACAGAGTTTTGCCATTGCTGTGTAGAACCAAGAACCGAGTAATTGTTGTTAACCTAAAACCGGTTCCGAGTCAAACCTCAAGAACCGGTATAAATTGGAATCGAAGAACCGAACTGACCCATCCCTTACATATATATATATATATACACTTGTTTTTGTAGTTTGAATATGTGTATGCTTTGGTTTCATGGTATAAAATGTTGAATGTATTGGACTCGGAAGCATCCCCATGCATATGTGAATTAAGAGAATTCATCAGCAAGCAGTATTTAAGCTTGCAGCATTGGAGTATGTTTATTCAATGCAAATTTCAAGGTTAAGGGGGGGCACTGGAGAAATATGAAGTGGGAAGATAATGTCTTTGGAAGATGTCATTGTTATCTGAAATATGTGGTGGTATATTATTTTCATAATGTACCAATATTTTTTAATACTCTAAATATGTTAAAAGTATTTGTACGTGTTCTGTATTGTTTTCAATGTTTATCAGGAAAGTTTATACTTTCAATTGGAAAATCTTTAAAAGTTAGGGGATTTTTTAATACTTATTTGCAGGAAATCCAGGAGGTTATGCACAAAAATACAGCTCGGGTGCTCATATTCAAACAAATTTGAGTGTGCAGCACTTGCTTGATCTGGCACAAAGAAATAAGCATTAGAGATGAGAACCGGTGACAGTTAAAATGGCAGATTTTCATGTTGCCACCTTAACTGTTAAATGTTAGTTTATATTGACAACTAGGACGTTGAAAAATGGTCAGAACAAACAATAAATCTTAATATGTACGTAAACAATAATGTGACACAATGAACCAGGTGTGGAATTGTCACGCCCGATGGTAAACAGACTCAATCTGAACATGTTAAACTAGTGGAGGCAGCAGAGCAATGCTCTCTTGTTATGGTGTTACAAAGGTGAGGGTAGGCTGCCACCATGGTAACTTCGACGTGGAGGGTTATCAAAATCTGATGGGCATAGGTTATATATTGACTTGAAAGTAAATACAGTATTACAATTTATAGGCAAGAAATAAGTGAAAGCTCAGTTTAACAAGAAGTAGGGTATACTACTTTAATGTTAACAACAATGTAAAATCATGTCTTTGGAAATAATGTAATGTGTTTTTCAGGGGTGATTTCAAAAGGTTTGTTTTAAAAAGTGTAAAGATGTCATGACTAAACAATACTTAGATCCATGTAATCTGGTTCAATGTATCAAAATCTGTATTTTATTTCTGTAGTTTAAAGTGAATGTCTCCACGACTGCCATTTATGTTAACCCAGGTGATGATTGGAGAAGACATCCTACTGCGTTTTGGAGGAGTTGCACTGGGAGAGGCTTGTACAATCGTGATTCGTGGTGCAACCCAGCAGATCCTAGACGAGGCAGACCGTTCACTGCATGATGCCCTCTGCGTACTGGCTGCCACTGTGAAGGAATCCCGCGTCGTGTACGGGGGAGGTATGTGTTGTTACCTTATAGCCTTTCCTCTGTCCCTTACAGCTCAACTACGTTTACAGTAGATCATTCTCATTCAATTCTTCTTGAATATTCCATATAGCAAAATATTCTATACAACAAAATGGATATAAACTTGGTCTTAGCCAAACACATCATAAAGCATTTTTTATCAACATTTACCAAAATTAATTATATTGATGACTGAAATTGTCATTATAACAAACGGTAATCCGTTTCAATATATAAATTACGTACACTTGTAGCTGACACATTGCGTTTAATTTTATTTATTTCACGTTAGAATTGCAGTGTTTATAGTAATGCATAATGTAAGCAAACCTTTTTTTTGTGTGCATCAAAGATGTGTGGGCATACATTTTAAACCAAATGGCTGGCCATTTTTCCACGACACCAGCGCTGCCAGAACAGTGTCAGCTACATCATTGGCGTGCGTATGCAGTCGTCCATATCTACGACTTATTTACATTGTTTATTTTTTCTCAGTTGGCGACTGCTTTTATGTGATGTGTTCCATTCACATATTTAACATAGTTTCTTTAAGCAGTTGGCTTTGTACATGCATGTGAAATAATCATCTATCTGAAAAAGCTGTGGCAAATAAAAAATTAATGAAATTGTAGTAATTTTACAAATAAAACATCTACCTTTCAACACATGCCAACCAAGGTAATAAGCATTTGTATAAAATTTGGTGCAAGTTAAAAATGCACATGCTTTTAATAAAAATATTGCGTAGAGCTGGCAAGATGGGATGAAATGTTGAAGAAAACTTGAAAATGTTCAACCNATGCTTTTAATAAAAATATTGCGTAGAGCTGGCAAGATGGGATGAAATGTTGAAGAAAACTTGAAAATGTTCAACCAATCAAGATACAAGCTTTAAACATAACTTAGAAGCCGGGGGGAAAAGATTTTTTTTTCTAAGTGCAAAATTGATGTAGTGTACCTAAATTTTAAAAATGAACCTCTACTTTTTGTCTTAATGCAGTAATACATTACAATATTTTCATTCGGATTTGACTTTAACATAAACACATTAAAAATAGGTTCCTTCATTCTCATCANTAATACATTACAATATTTTCATTCGGATTTGACTTTAACATAAACACATTAAAAATAGGTTCCTTCATTCTCATCAGAGAAGGTTTTCCTTTGTATTTTTATTTGCAAGACAATGTTTCAATTTTTTTCTTAGTTGCTTCATTTGTAAGCCAAGAAGTAGTTGTAGTGCAATAATTTTCCAGTGAGATCACTCCCGACAAGTTTAGACACACAACTCTTATGATTCATCACCAATATTATCCCTGCACTTGGAATTAACAACAAAAGAAATGTTATTGTGGGAAATAATTTTTTTTCGCTCTTTAAGTACTACATAGCAAATGCTAATTTTAATAATCAAAATACTCAGATTCGGGAATTGAGAATCAAAAATGAGGAATGGAACTTATCGGAATCTGGAAAAGTGCATACTCTACCCATCCCTAATTGTTTTCTCAATTTATCTTTGTTGTGTGAAACTCTTCTCAAGAGCAATGCTGAGAGTCCGTGCCATTTATATGTTTGTTTACGTTTGTTTATCTGTGTGTCCATCCTTTCAGTGCTTAATAACGTGATTACCTCTGCATGAAAGAAGCCCACGCACGATACTTGTAAGCATGTTACATTTCAGTAGAAATAGAAAGCCAAAATTCTGTTTTCCTTTTTTATTGATTCGTTTTTCTCCAACAAATTAGACAAAAATCACTCAATTGACATTATCAAGGATGAAATTTAAAAAAATTCTTGCAGCAATTATAGATTAACTACTTGTGTAGAAATTTCACGAAGGATTCAAACACGTATTTGCTTACACCCTTATGGCTACGTACGTGGGTGGAAATAATTTAATAGAAGAAGTCAGACAACATAGATTCATTTGTAAATTATGTTAAATTAATTGTAATTGTCAACACATCCAAATAATCTGCAACCACATATAAATATAATACCTGCAAAACCGCAATGTTACAGTCATAGGAAGCTAAATCATTCTTTCTCTGGCACTGTCTTCCCATAGATGCCTAAAGAATGTGGTATTGAAGAACAACTGGCAGTGATTGATGTCATAGGGTTCATCAACTAGGCAACCATGCTTGGTCCCAAGAATTGCGCAATCTACCTCTCGTGTAATTGTTCCCAGCTGGTGATAAATCTCTATTTTCATAGCGGTGACAATCAACAAAAGGTGATTGCATGCAAGTGGTTGGGGGGAGNCAGCTGGTGATAAATCTCTATTTTCATAGCGGTGACAATCAACAAAAGGTGATTGCATGCAAGTGGTTGGGGGGAGGGGGGGCAACCATAATGCAGATTTTCTTTAAAAAAAAATCCTTGTAACTTTGCATTTCTTTTTTTAGCACAGTTGGCCATTTTAAGTTTATCAACTACAGAGTATGCTATTATTGTCTGCGACATATTGCACCCACGCACACAGCAAACCAGATGTTGACGTCTGCATGCATTGCTTATAAGCATTAATCATGTTTTTGTATTTTGGTCCAGTGAAAATATTTCTTTTTTGATGTAGGTTTAGGGACCATGGTGGCTGAGCAGTCAAGACTTGTCTATTGCAGAACCAATGCGTGTATAAANTTTAAAAAAAAATCCTTGTAACTTTGCATTTCTTTTTTTAGCACAGTTGGCCATTTTAAGTTTATCAACTACAGAGCATGCTATTATTGTCTGCGACATATTGCACCCACGCACACAGCAAACCAGATGTTGACGTCTGCATGCATTGCTTATAAGCATTAATCATGTTTTTGTATTTTGGTCCAGTGAAAATATTTCTCTTTTGATGTAGGTTTAGGGACCATGGTGGCTGAGCAGTCAAGACTTGTCTATTGCAGAACCAATGCGTGTATAAANTTTTTGATGTAGGTTTAGGGACCATGGTGGCTGAGCAGTCAAGACTTGTCTATTGCAGAACCAATGCGTGTATAAAGAGTCAGCCATTTTTATTTCAAGCCTATCACTTGACTGCCAATGGCAACAAAACATGTAAACAACCTTGTGCATGCTTATTGTTTTCTGTGTTCACTAATAAGAGACAGGCATGATCTTCACTTGAGTTGACATGTTTAGTAAGTTTGTGCTGACTGCAGGTTCCAGTGAGATGCTGATGGCGTGCGCAGTCCAGAAAGAGGCAGCCAAGACCCCAGGCAAGGAGGCAGTTGCCATGGAAGCCTTTGCCAATGCCCTGCAGACACTGCCAATGGCAATCGCAGACAACGCCGGCTACGACTCTGCCGAGCTCGTCAGTCAGCTGCGTGCTGCCCACAACCGTGGCCAACACACCTTCGGTCTAGGTCAGCAACTTCCTCCATCAAACTGCGTGATAACAGCCAACACTTTAGTGTCACTAATATTGCNACCTTCGGTCTAGGTCAGCAACTTCCTCCATCAAACTGCGTGATAACAGCCAACACTTTAGTGTCACTAATATTGCCTCCCCCCCTCCAGCACTCTCCCTTCTGTTCTTCATTCAATTTGGGCCATTAACGACCAGACATTAATTTTAATTCCNTCCCCCCCTCCAGCACTCTCCCTTCTGTTCTTCATTCAATTTGGGCCATTAACGACCAGACATTAATTTTAATTCCCATTATATTATTGTAATGCTGTATCAGTGGTACCAAGCTTACAGGAGTAGTTCTGCATGTTTTGCTGGGATTGTGTAAATGTAAGTTATTTTTCAAATATGTATTTGCAAAAGTTATTAGAAGATTAAACACATTTTGACGGGAGCTTGTTCTCATTGGATAATCAAAACACATTTTCGTGAGCTCAACTTACAGGAGATGGCATTTGAAACATACCCAATGTCCTGTACTACATTACCATAATGTTGAGAGCTGTCGCCTTCAAGCAGTAGTTCGGAACCCAGATGCTGGGAACTAGCTCTTCAGTTCATTACTAAATCCAGGCAACCTCCAGGTCTCCATATCAGATAATCCTAGTGCACATTTACAGTTTGGAACATCAAACACTTCTTGGTTTGCAGTTAAACCCTGTTAGCATGCTCCCCTCTTCTCTGCACTTCTCGCTCCTTTCAGATTTCCTCTTCTTACTTGTGGGCTTTCACCCTCATCCTGGGTACCTCTTGCCATCTTCATCACTTGACCATTTCACTTCATTCTTCTTTTCCATCACGAAAGACCTCTGTTAATCTCTTTCAGATTTTCACAATGACAGCAGCTGTAATCTGCACAATTTCTACACTATTGTAACAATACTGGACACATTGATGTGACGTAATTTGCTACACTACCTGTTGTACATTGTTACCATGTATAAAACATTATTTCAATACATAGTTACTAGTATTTGCAAATTGTCAATGTGGAAGTAAATGTCGTTATCTGACGAGTATCTCAGCCATGCATCTACACTATGTTGAGACTACATTATACATTATTGCAACTTAATTATTNGTTATCTGACGAGTATCTCAGCCATGCATCTACACTATGTTGAGACTACATTATACATTATTGCAACTTAATTATTCTTTGGTGTGGCAGGGGGCAAAACCTTATACGCCATGTAAGATTTGGTCACCTAGTCTTCAAATGCATTACAGAGAACAAATATGCGGGCATTTACCTGCCTGAGTAAATAAGTAATTTGTGAAACATGTTACAACCCTTGCACACATAATTCCTAAATTGCAGTCCATGATTGTATTTGCAGGTATGGATGATGGCAAGGTTGCTTGCATGAAGGAGTTGGGGATCACAGAGTCGTACGTGGTAAAGCGACAGGTGCTGCTGTCGGCCTCCGAGGCTGCGGAAATGATCTTACGCGTGGACGACATCATCAAGGCGGCACCCAGGAAGCGAACGCAGGATCGCAGACCTTGCTAATTCCTTTGCATACCACGTGCTTCACTTACAATCTCACCTCACTAAGCGGTCTACATAAATTTGCTTAATTAACGGGCCACTTACAATTCTAAGTCACAATTCAGATTGCTAGTAGTGCTGTTATATGTTTCATTTGTATTGTGCTGATTTTGAATAAAATAAGTTAACACAAGTCTTTGGTTGTTTTAATCATCATTATTATTATTATTACTACTATGTTTAGAACCTCTGGTGAGGGACCAGGAGTTGACACTTCTGTAAATTGACATTTGAAGTTATAAATTNTTTTGAATAAAATAAGTTAACACAAGTCTTTGGTTGTTTTAATCATCATTATTATTATTATTACTACTATGTTTAGAACCTCTGGTGAGGGACCAGGAGTTGACACTTCTGTAAATTGACATTTGATGTTAATATATAAATGAAAACGTTATTCAATAATAAAAACATTCCATCAATGCATCCATGGATTCTATGCATTTGAATGCCGAAGTTGCAGGGTAGCTACGGGTCACAAAAGTCACTAAAAACAAAATTATTGCCCAAATCACGAAAGTACCTAAAAAGGAGTGAAATCAGCACAAAGGTCCCTAAATTTCCATTTTGTATTACTTTCTTCTGGTTTTGAATATATTGATTTTCTAGACTCAATTATATATTGATTTATTGTACTTGCGAAATTGGTTGTTAATTTTCGGTGTATTGACGGAATGAAGATTACAATGTCGACGCTTGGAATATTGNATTATTATTATTACTACTATGTTTAGAACCTCTGGTGAGGGACCAGGAGTTGACACTTCTGTAAATTGACATTTGATGTTAATATATAAATGAAAACGTTATTCAATAATAAAAACATTCCATCAATGCATCCATGGATTCTATGCATTTGAATGCCGAAGTTGCAGGGTAGCTACGGGTCACAAAAGTCACTAAAAACAAAATTATTGCCCAAATCACGAAAGTACCTAAAAAGGAGTGAAATCAGCACAAAGGTCCCTAAATTTCCATTTTGTATTACTTTCTGCTGGTTTTGAATATATTGATTTTCTAGACTCAATTATATATTGATTTATCGTACTTGCGAAATTGGTTGTTAATTTTCGGTGTATTGACGGAATGAAGATTACAATGTCGACGCTTGGAATATTGTTAAAAATATGTTAACATTAATGTGAATATATAACTTTTGTTGTCTACTGGAGAGCATGAATGCACAAGAAAATGTAAATGCAACAAGTTGATTGCGCAAATTAAAATTGGTTTATTTTTGTGCTGATGACTGGAAATAAAAGTAAATGTTTTGTTGTCCGCTTTCTACAGACACAGTTTCATGTCATTGTAAAAGTTGAAGGTATTTATTCAACTATTGTAATATACATAATGTCAATATCAAAAGTAAAAATGTATTAGGTCGGAATTAATAGACTCGTTTTTGTAGTTAGGCGATTCTGAGTTTCCGCATGACAGATGTTACCACTTGCCAGACACAGACAGACTGCACGCCTTTTTTTTCAACCCAGTAACTCTTGGTACTGGTCATTGTCAACGTGCATTGGATGTCAGTGTTGCAGCTTATGATAGGCAATGTTATCGTGTTCACCTGTGCCATGAGTTAGGGTGTACAATCTGAACTATAGTCGGTTCACGACTGGAAGAAACTTTTGAAAATCAACCTTTGAAAAAACACCCTAGCCGTAAGCTACATGCATATAACATTACAAACAGCGGCGAGCGAGGATACAGTTATCCCGTCAGGTTGCCAGCACATTCAATGTTTCTTGCCTTCTCACAAGATCACGCTCAAGGTGAAAGTAGAGCGGCCATTTGTTTACAAACCTTCGTTCCGTGTGTTGTTGGCGAGATGTGGTCGACACACGTGCCAGAGAATTGGTGCGATTATCTTGTTTAACCAATAATAATTCATTTACTGGTTT
>NQII01000079.1:1262307-1308987 GCA_002778355.1 Clitarchus hookeri | reverse complement strand
TTGTAAACACATTTCGTAGGCCAACATAATTGACCCTAGCACACACAACTTGCAAACGCAATGGTTAATACTACATATATTTTAACATACCTTAGCACTGTAGATCTGGAGAGTTTCAACATTTCTGCCGCTCTTTCCGCGATGTTGCAGGGTTTCATTTCCCCTCGCCTAATTAGTGAATACAACGATTCGGTGAGGTTAATGATGTCCTGTTGGCATTGGTGACTTACCTTTTATTCACCTTGCTAGAACTCATTACTGCACACAAAAACTACTGCAACATATAACGTAAAATACAATAAATAAAATTTTTTTTACATGATTTTTAAAACAGTATCAAAAACATGCTAGATGGAAATGAAGTGAGAATGTTTGACACTGCTACATGTTTTTTGCACACGGTGCAAGGCGCGCTGCCTACAAGTCAGCACACTGTGCAGCTGGATGGACTGTTCATGAGTTTCTGTGTTCCTTATTTTATCTCTACAAGGATTTTCCATTTAGGAGAGCTATCTACACTAAAAAAGATGGTTCTAAAGTTTTTCCATTGAAATTTTGCCAGATTAGGTGGGTTGAAAATTCTTAAAAGAGCTATCAAAATGTTTCCATCTCTTGTAAGGTATATAAGCTCAGCNCCAGATTAGGTGGGTTGAAAATTCTTAAAAGAGCTATCAAAATGTTTCCATCTCTTGTAAGGTATATAAGCTCAGCTGAAAAGAATCCACGTGATTCACTGAGTTTCACCAAAGTGAAGCAAGCCTCGACAGATAAACTTCTATTAGCAAAGCTGGAGTTTCTCCTCCCCCCCCCCTTCTTTTCAGTTAGTCATTGCTAACGAAATTGCAGTTAATTGACCCATTGTTTGCCTTGCTTTATCAGGATACTCTGTCTTTTGCTTGGCATTGGTGCTCAGTTTTTGAAAAGGTCAGTGGTAGATATTGTTAAGTCTGGCACATACTTACAAACAAGTGTATATGATGTAGGGTTTTTGAAACCTCTCATCAATTTTGATATACCTTATTGTGGAGACTATAGAGCGGTAGACATATTAACACTCAGAAATGAATGCAGAAGTTACCTGCAACATCTTTTTTCAAAACTAGTTGCAAAGTGTNCTTTTCAGTAAGTCATTTCTAACGAAATTGCAGTTAATTGACCCATTGTTTGCCTTGCTTTATCAGGATACTCTGTCTTTTGCTTGGCATTGGTGCTCAGTTTTTGAAAAAGTCAGTGGTAGATATTGTTAAGTCTGGCACATACTTACAAACAAGTGTATATATATGATGTAGGGTTTTTGAAACCTCTCACCAATTTTGATATACCTTATTGTGGAGACTATAGAGCAGTAGACATATTAACACTCAGAAATGAATGCAGAAGTTACCTGCAACATCTTTTTTCAAAACTAGTTGCAAAGTGTNAGTAGACATATTAACACTCAGAAATGAATGCAGAAGTTACCTGCAACATCTTTTTTCAAAACTAGTTGCAAAGTGTTGGATATATTTGTGTCGAACACATGGCACCATATGTAGTAGATTGCGTGAAGCGAGATTAAAGGCTGTTTTATCAAAATGTAGCTGTAAAAGAGGCAGCAGAAAATTTTGACTGGACGTCCCAAAAATTGGATGCTTTTATTTTGGTCCTGATTTCTTGACAATCCAGAGCTGTTAAAATCTTTCCAAAACGTTTTGGTGATGTTTCACGGCAATGCTTGTCTCGAGAGAGGTTGTTCTGTAAACAAAGCGTGTCTGATGGAGAACCTGGCAGAAGCCTCGCGTATAGTACATACAGAGGTGTGTGTATGATGCCATTCATTCAGAAGGTGGTAAGAACATTGCTGGTACTAAGGGCATAATCCTGTCTGGGAAATGCCTCTGCAAAGAGGCAAGAAGAGTCTGAAGAAAAATGTAGAAGCAGAAGCAAAGAATAGAGGCCTGTAGGAAATGAAAGCACTCAAAGCGCATCAAAAAGAAATGTACTTTGTAGAGGAGAGGATAGCTTAAAATTAGGGAAAGGAAAAAATTTCTGGGGTGCGTGCTATACACGGAAAAATAATTAAGGAGTGGTAGTCGTAAACTCTTCGGTGATGTTTGGAGGAAACAGTCTGTTATTTCATCTCTAGCGCTTACATCAACACTCCTCTCCCTTCTCTCTCAGCCCTCCCTTGTAAACAATACTACTAGCCCATCCATACAGCCCACCATAGCTGTTGGCGTTCTTTTTTAACGACCGTAGGTTACAGTTACCATACAGCACACCACAATGTTTTGGTTTTAGGGCCACAAGTTCTTTAATTAAAGTATTTCCCAAACACATCACAATCACCACATATTAATGTTAAAAAAGAATAATTTTTTAGATTTTTACTAACCTTAAATAAATTTAATACCAGTTTATCTGTATACATTAAAACTTATCTTCACACTATGTTATTGTTCTGTTCTTGCATAGGTTAAATAAAACATTTAATGAATTTTACCTGCATTGGTTAATACAGTTGCAAGCAAAAGGCAAGTATTCTAAATACATAGAACCGAATACTGGAACTGATATTTAAATTGCAGAACCGGAACCGACATTTTTTGTTATTTGACCCATCCATGCGTTAAAATGTTACACGTACCAACATTATTTTTCAAAAAATTTGTGATACAGGATTTGTGATTTAAAATGAATATGTGTGTTTTATAGTTATATACATCCCTGTTTATTATGAAATTCTCATTTTTGCGAAGTGTTTTTTATGGTCCCGAGAACCGATACAAGATTTATAATATTAAGCTATTTGTTTAATATGAAATACGGTTAATATGTAACATGAATTGATTTAAATCCTATATGGCAATGATTACACGTATTAACATTGTCAATACAAATTTCACTGCCAAACAAAATTAAAAACGTGATCATAGCATTGTAACATTGCAGTGTAAAGCGTAAACAAACAACCAAAGATGACATATTATGGAGTTGGTACAATGGGAAAGATGTAATTGAGCGGCAGTATTCATAACTAAGAAAATATGGCAGACATCTTGTAAACTCCAAATACAACAATGAAAATTCTAATTTGATGCATTTATTCTCTGATGTTCTATGCACTGATGGGTTATCTTTATTTTATCTATCAAAACTCTTTGAAAAAATGTTACTGGTTAATGAGTGGCACATTTTCGATATGGTTGTGCAAAACAATATCTTGATGTATGTAAATGGTTTTTCTGGCTATACGAGAGTTCTCGAAGGCCATTTTCTCTAAAAGTAAATAATTACCGGCAGCAGCAGGAGGTGGAATTAGAAACCTTGGTTTCCTGTTGCGAACACGTGCCAAGCTAAGTTGCAGTTTAGTCATTTTTGGTGGTAGTAATGGCTTCGAAACTTACGTTACAAGTGAATCTGAACATAATTGTGGAAGTGGACCGAGCTAATAAATTGATAACTGAAATTGCATGAGAATTTGATATTCCACCGTCGTCTATCTACAATTTAAAAAAACCATAGTAAAATTGAACTTGTGCATGACAAAGCTTCTGCATTCTCTGCTAGAATAAGGTTGCGTGGACCTAAACATGAAGAAATGGAAGCCAACCTGCTACAGTAGTATCACAAGATGTGTGCTGCAAACCTACCTATATCTGGACCTTTAATTCAGCAAAGGTTGGCTGCAGAGGTTTAAAGATCGCAACAATCTTATTGCTAAAGGTTGTGTGCGGCGAGAGACTCTGGATTGGTTACAGTTTGTGTAGCCAGTACTTCATTACACTCCGGATAATATCTTAAACATGGACGAAATTGAAACTGATATTTTCTATAACTTGCTGCCAAACAAAACACTGACTGTGAAGGGGGAGAACTGCAATGGATGAAAACGCAGCAAAGAACGTGTTACTGTACCCAAAGTGTAACTGAGAAATTGTATCCCCGTAGTATGCAAGTTTCAGAAACTAAAAGATGTTTTAAGAATGTTTCAAACCTCCCGTGGAATTATGAAGCAAATTCCTTTGTTTGGGTGAAAATGGAAATATTTCAGAAATGTTGGATGAAAGTGGAAACAGAAAGATTTTGCTTATTTTGGACAGATGCGCAGCACATTCTACTGTAGGACTTGAGTTGTCGCAAGTGACGCTGTATCTTCCTGCAGACACCACAAGTTTTTTTACAATCTTTTGATCAAGGTATCATCCAGTGTGTGAAAAAGTACTACAGAACTCGTCTCACACATTACTTAATTCGTCACTGGAACTAAAGAAAGAAACACGAGATGGAACATTTTGGATGCCATGCGGAATGTGCGTGTGACTTGGGATGAAGTTGCGTCGTCTACTACGTCCAATTGCTTCAGGAAAGCTGGTGTTGGTGCTAAAGAACAGGCCAGTGAGGACGACACTGATGGCAACGTGGAAGGGTGGGATTGCCTTCAGGAACGTCTGCAGTTCCATCACTATGTGCAAGTAGATGATGGTGATGCAACATCTTCAGCACCTGTTATTGAAGATTTGATGTGTGTTGAGGTTCAGTCAAGTGCTGGGACTGTTGANCAGCACCTGTTATTGAAGATTTGATGTGTGTTGAGGTTCAGTCAAGTGCTGGGACTGTTGAAGGAACTGAAGATGACAATATGGATGATGATTGTGCATCGCTGCCAACAAAGAAGGATGCTGCCCAGCCTTGGAAAATGTGATCTCAAATACTGGCGTTGACAAGGAAACACTTCAGGTATTTGATAAACTGTGTACTGTTGTTGGTAATGTGTACAAAGAAAGAGTAGTTCAAACAAAAGTTGACTCATTTTTAAAGTTTGAAGTTAAAAATTGGATGCTGTTTTTAAATGTAAGTCCATGAATAATATGTAAGTACATACAGTATTCTCAAAGTTTGTATTTATTGCAATTTTTTTATAGCAGTAAACGTTTGATATCGTATGTAAAATTATAATTTTTACTAGCCAATTCTTGAGATATCTGAAATTTTTTGTTTGAATATACATACCATTTTTTTTCTTCTTTGTTAGTATGTACAAACCTTGTTATTACCTAATTTTGTTACAAAGTGCCAAAGTGATAGTCCCTTCAGGTTTGTATTACAGATGTTCGACTATTTAAAAGTTTTCAGTGTTAATGCTGAGTGCTATAGGATACATGTACTTAATTTGGTTGGTCAATCATGAAACTGATACAGGAATATTTAATTCCTGTAAATTAAAATTAGGTGGCTGGTTAAGATGAGAAAAGTTTTGTTTTTCTTGAGTGTTTTAACGAGATAGAAGTTATTTTTTCACTTATTCTGTTATTATTGACGTGTGACAGCCGGGGTGCTTGGCACGTCACCAAGCCTACGGGGGTTTTTAAGTGGGTTCAGGTAGAGAACCCTGGTGACCTTATGACCTTGTTACTGCTGGTTCGCCCTGGCCCTTAAGGTAGAAGTAAAGTGGATCTCCTTATAGTGATGCAANGCCGGTGCTGAGGCTGTCCGATGGCTGGCTGCTGTACACAACTCTCGAGGCCCCGCCTGGGGGCAGATGGGCTCCGGATGATGACGGCAGGGATCGATGAACAGCGCCGGCGATGCCCAGACCCACAGGCTGTCTCGAGTCGAAAGTTGTGACAACTGGATAAGGGGTTCTGCTGGTCTTCTGGGGTGGCTGGAATAAATGTCAAGGGGAGACTGAGGAGTGAGGTCCCTGAAGTCGGCGGGCTGCGTATGCCTGTTCCCTAGTGAAGGAAAGGCTGAAGGCCTACTGGGATGGGTTACTTGGCAATTGGTTGGCTGTACGAGCCGTAGTTGCCTTCTTATTGGCCCACTTAGTCCCTCCTTGTCGGGTGAATTGCATGGGGTAGGTTCTACAGGTTGTCGCAGCAAACTAAGGGCAGGTGACAGAATTCCCTAGTTAGAGTACCCAGATGCAATGGCATCACGCTGCATCAGTCCTAGCGCTCCAACCGGCAAATTTCACGCAGTGGATGGAGCAGGTTAGCTGACTTGGGGTGGCGCTAAAGCTTAGTCACAAACTGCTTAGTGGTTTCTGGGTCACATCTCATCAGTCCTGCCACTCCAACCTGCGAATCTCACACGGTGGATAGAGTGGGTTAGCTGACTTGGGTGGTCCAGTTGCTTCCTCGTGGAGTGTACCTAGTAGAGGACTGTACCGTACATGTGCGTCAGGTGCCTTTGCAAACTGGGCCCACAGTATGGGTGGCCGGCGAATCGTGTGATGTTTTGCAACGTATGTACTGTCCAGTTAAGGGAGCCCGCAGTCCTACTCTGTTGTCAGAAACTGGTTGGCAAGACGCGGTCACCTGCCTCTCCCTTAGGGGACGGCGTTCACGAGGTAAGAGAGGTACAAATCACCCTTAGAACTAGAACGCAGTGCATAGACTTGACCGTATTTATAATGATTAGAATAAACACGGTGACCCGTACTAACTCATAGGCGCTTGCGACTACCAAGCAACCGGCGGAAGTTACGTTAACAGGTGCAGGAAACCTGTTAGGCAAAGAGCAAGTTTGACACACTGCTGGGTAAGGTACATAAGGAGGAGAATATTTTATAACTCCACTTACTGCATCTGTGAGGAACCAGCACCTGATGGATAGCTGTTGGTACTTAAGTACAATAATTAGGGTCTATGGTGCAGTGTGAGGTCCTTTTGAATTAAAGATACCAGGACCAAATACTGGCCCAGGCAGGTATCTGGGATCAGGGAAGAGAAAGAGGACAAACTCCGCTGCTGGCATTCTGTGCCTCGCATATGGGTGGCTAAAGTTACCACACTGCTGGTGCCTTAAAATATAGATTCATAAATTTTGTTGTGTGTTGGCCAGGTAATGCCAGGCATCTGGGCATATTACATCTTGAACTGTGATGTGGAACTGCACATTTTGTTTGCCTTTTCATTTAAAACAACTTAATTGGTTATTTCTTAGCGAATTTAGTTAAGTTTCAGTTGGCGTAAAGATGCCAGAGATGTGACATTTAAGACTAAAAAATTAGGACTGTTATTTCAAGAATGAGCATGCTGTAGAAATTTTAGGTGGCTGAACTTTTTACTGTTATATAAACATTTACCGCTTAACTGTCTTTATGAAGCGAAATTATATTCTGTAACTCAGTATGTCGCCATGACAGTATTTCAAATGCCTCGCGACTGTCTTTATATAAAGACAGGTCAACAAGGTGTCTTTAAGAACGAAAATGGCTGACCTATTGAGGTTAATTCCGGCAAACACTTTGCACAGGAAAATTCAATGTTTTAAAATGCCCCAAAACCGATAAATTATATATTCTGTTATATTTCTACACAAATAAACTGCGTCTGGAATATATTTAAGGTGCACATTTTATAATTCTAGTGATACTCTCGCTTTAACGTAACTACAAAGTGACAGATTCTATTCTACCACAGGTTAGTGCTGCAATCTCGCAATGCTCAAAATGAACTAGTACCATCTGATATCTTGTATCCATAGAAATAAGTAAATTTATTTTAGAAGTATTATTTGAAAATGCATTAAGAAATAAATTTCATTTATTGTTTAAAATTCACTATAACACCAAAATTTGTGACAAGGCTCACTGTAATAATGGAAAAATGATAATTCAACAAGTAGATTATGATTTTACAACACAGCCTGCTGTCTCTCCAAACGTACATCTTGGCACAAAGATATCAATAAAGATATGGCTTACAGAATACCACATAAAGACGCTTACGAGTAACCATCATCATGGCGCTCTCTGTCATGAAGACAATCACATAGACTGTCTTGAAGCAAGTTGAAGTTAGAGAATAGGGTGCCAGGCTTCTTTCCTGCTGCTCAGATGTGCTGGATCACAACATACACAAAAATAATGAGAAACATACAATAATTCCTTATATTTCAAGTACGTATGGTATGTGGCAGCACCTTTCAGGCTATCCATTGTAGGTGACGAGTTGTATTGGTTCCCGGCAACAAAGTGTCGGAAATTTGTTTGCAGCTGAATCACATAAGCAACCAAGCAGCATCTACACTGTCACAGCCACAATCACGAATGTTTAAACAGTTTCAACCTGGGCCACGGGCGTTCTATGCCACTGAGAACTATTATACGGACTGCCATCAAATTGAGTGGAAAATTCTTCTGATCCATTTCTTAAAATACAGGACTGAGCTATTTGTGAACCTCATTAAAGCTTACCATAGAGCTTAGATGTTGTTTGAGGAAAGTACGTAAAATATAATTAGTTATATTCATGACCAGTGCTTGTTTTCCATAAACTCATTTTATTTACAAATTGCAACCAGAAAAATATTAAGGGGAACCTATCCCACCATATTGGATTCTTGGCATGTTTATATTAAAAAAAAAACGCAATTCCCAAAGGACCCCTATACCCAACTGTCGATTGACCTTACATTGCAGTACAGACAAGACACGGGAACAAAGAACTCAATATCGTGACATCAACAGGAGTTCGTAATTCAGTCGTTATAACTGTACTGCTGTGCAAGGTCAATAGCTAGTTGCGTATAAAAGTAACTTTGGAATTTTCTTTTTTTAAAAACCACGAATCCAATATGGCAGGGGAAGGTTCCCCTTAAGTATAACTTGCAACAGCCACATTTCCAACAACATAGAATGACTTGTTATATACACCATTTTCATCACAGAATGCTTGAAACAAAAGTTTCTTTAAAATAACAACAAGCTGTACTATAACACAATTACAAAGGCAGTCATGTTCTTACCAAGTCTTAGGAGGCAAATATTACAAAATAAAACATACACACTATCACAGAATTTGAATCTGCAAAGTTGTAGCTGCATTTATACGAACTGTAAACAAATTCCATAAATATATTTCAGCAAATGAACAACATAAAAATTGAACTCTTACAAATTCAATATTAAATCTTTCTGAAAAATATGCTATCTATATGCAGCACATGCATCAGTATGCATTAAAAGTTCTCTCGTCCAACTTCTCTTAAAACACTCCTTTCAACTTCAAAANTCTAGCTGCATTTATACTAACTGTAAACAAATTCCATAAATATATTTCAGCAAATGAACAACATAAAAATTGAACTCTTACAAATTCAATATTAAATCTTTCTGAAAAATATGCTATCTACATGCAGCACATGCATCAGTATGCATTAAAAGTTCTCTCGTCCAACTTCTCTTAAAACACTCCTTTCAACTTCAAAATCATACTCAAAGTTAGCCAAGTTCAAATTCCTAATCTGGTACATGATCTCACTGACGTCGGCACCCATGAATGAATCAATATCATATTCTGCCTTGGAAGACAGCTTGAAAGGCACACCACTAAGGCAGTTCTGGCCAGGAGCTGCATTGCTGCCGCTGCCGCCGGCGGTATTGGTAGCTCTCTCCGGCTGCTTGAACGTGGGAGGTGCAACAGGGTACGGCAGCGATGGGTACAGTTCCGGATTCCCATAACCAGACACATCTCGCCTTTTCTCGACGAAAACATAGTCGCTGGAAGATGCAGCTGAATCAGATGTGAGGTTATCTTCTGCGCTGTCTTCGCGTTCTGGACTCTTCTTTCTACCTCCAAAAAAGGAGAACATATTGTGTGGCTATCACCTGCAAAAAAGTACAAAAGTCTATTAGACAGTTACAGCTTATTTTACTAAATCTTCAAGATTACAATATCTGAGGCGTGACTGCAATGAAGCAGCAATTCCTTTACTACGGCAAGTAGAATGCAAATGTTTTACCTCCTGTTCAGTTTATTTGGATTTCACATCATAAAATAATGCACAGGAAAGCCAAAGATCATTCCCAACTACTTTGTTTCCACGTTTGTACTTGTACATTTTGAGCCATAGCAAGGGTTAAGCCTGAAGGCAAACATGGCTACAGAGGATATCACTGCACTGATGGGCTAACTTGCCCTACTCATTGTTGGGTCATGGTGGAATCTGTGGATCCAACAGCTGGATACAAGCTACGAGTGAAAGTTCTCTACTCTTAAAATTATATAAAAAAAAAAAATTAATCCTGTAAATATTTTATTCTGCTCATCACTACTTTGCAATGCTTGTCGCAGACGTGTATTGATGTTCTGCTGCTTCATGGCTGCAACACGATGTTTCATACAACTGCTAGCCTGGACCATCTCGGCTACCAAGGCCACATTTTGACAGCTAATGTGTCCCTCCGCCTCAGCGGTTCCGACACGTGAAAGCCATGGTGTTTGGCATGGTATTACAAACATGTACACGAAGGAAAGAAATTTAAATGCATTGCCGGGAGGTTCCTCTAGTGTGATGTGAAAAAGACAATAATATATTATTACTACACTGCTGCACGGGAACTAAAATAGTAAATAATTACTTACGGTTTAAACAACTAAAACATGAAGTAGATACATTCATTTGTAAGAATAAAGTAAACTACAGGGCGCTGCACATCCATCGGAGTCTTGTTTAATGGAACAAGGCAAGCCAGAGCAATGTCTCCTCATCAAAAATTCATGAAGTTTGAATCTGTTAGCAATACCAAGTAGCAATGCTATGATATTTTCAGCAAGTGCTGCCAATAACGCACAGACGGGCATGATAGGAAGCAGCTGATCGCAGACAATGCCAGATGACGTAATTTGTTGTGACACAGTTACAAAGTTGGTGGTTCTGTCTATCAGAATGCAGTCAAGATGGACTCCACTAGAAACCAAGCAGGCAATCACTGGGCTAATTACTACTGTGAGTATCTTAAAGGTGCACACCACACAAATATTGATAGCCTGGATTTTGTTGTAAGTGAAAGCTAAAAAAAATTACAAAAGAAATAGGTGTGAACACATTGCTCCAAACCAGAGCTGCGTTGTGAGATAGATAAATATGACGTGCGCTGTGACGTCATTGCGCTCATCATCGGCCGGGCTAGCAGTGGAAGAGAACACTATACGAAGCAGTCGCGCACGTTCGTCCTTCCCCGTATCAGTCCGGTAATAGGAACAAAAAACCCTGTTACACTGAGATCTCGGGTCGTGTTACTATACGTGCAGTTTTCAGTGAATATAATTGAAAATAACTTTTCAGTCTGTGTCGGAGAGATAAAATTGGCCTGATAGTGAGTGCCAAGATAACGATAGTAATTAAGTAAGTATTGCAGATAAGGCACAAAATAGTTCATGGTTTTCGTGTAATAATAGTAAAATAATGACTACAGAAGGTGTGTGTGTGTGTTGTTGCAAAATAGATAACTCAGATTAACTTTTCCAGAACCAGAAGAAAATTGCATTGGTTTTAAACATTACAGTTGTATATGGCTTCATTAGGGTCATTTCTTTAAACCATCTGATTTTCATCATCATTCCTAATTGTTAATAGCACATGTGATATTTTCCTTTTACCCATCTTTATTTTAACTAAACATACTCATTGACATTTAAATATGTCTCTTTATATGTATACATTAACGTAATGGAAGAGAGAGGTACTGGAACGATGTTTTTCGGCAGCGTAAAGTTCTTACCTCTCAAATATGCTATTATTGGCTTCGTAATGTCTTCTTCCCAGCCATCACTTGACAGTGCATATTTATTTTTAAATCCACTCACCATATGAATTTGAATATTGACTCCTGTGTCCAACAGTGTGTTTATTTACATTCTGGTTAGTCTCAATACAGCTAAAATGCAAACCGCTGAAAGGGAAGTTAACACTTTTTGGCACATTGTAGTAACTTTCCAAACTGCCAGTATATCCGTAATGTTTTACATGGTTTAGGTCCTTAAAAAAAGTTTTATTGAATAATATTTTCTTGAGCGCATTTCAGAACCACTGCTGGCTGAGCCACAGTTTCTTTGCTTGTCCTTTCTCACTGAATACTTCACGTGTGCAACTTTCTTCCTCACTTTCTTTGTACCATTCATGCTCCTTTATGTGATGGAGAATCAACACAAATTTTTCTATTAATTCACTGTCTCCGCCACACGACTGAGCCACCCACAAAAGATGAATATTTATATTTGCTTTCCAAGCATGAATGTTGGAAAACTTTTGTTTTACTTTTATAATTTTTAAATTATTCTTTTTAATGCATTACACATTGAATTCATGCTCGATAGTGGCTACTGCATCCTCATGTAATGGCATACNAAATTATTCTTTTTAATGCATTACACATTGAATTCATGCTCGATAGTGGCTACTGCATCCTCATGTAATGGCATACTAAATTTGTCACTAAAAACAAGTTTTATATCACATTTTTCTTTAGCAGCTAGCATAGAAATTAAAATTTGAAATTAATTTTTTTATGTCTCCCTCCACCAAATCTTTTTGCAAAAGTTCAAAGTCAACACTCATCCCCCCTCCCCCCCTATGCAAATCCACCAGAGAGGATATGACATATTTTAAACAAAACGCTGGAAAATTGTTCTGTCCACCTCCTGCTAACCAACCATTGGGCGATTTTTGGAGTTCTTTTACGTTCGTCTCTTTTGTTTTTCCACGCCGAGTTTATAACTGAACTAATTATACTGTTCATAATTTTATCATACGTCGTTCTTCAAATCATGGCAGTATCCAGATACCTACAAAATGATTTAAACTGCTTGAACAAAATTCTGGACAAATACAATGATTGAAGCAATATTCAAATTACCCTCTAGGTTTTGCCGAAAACAATACAAATACCACAAAAATCCATTTCCACAGATACAAGCAGTTGTTATGCAGATCATAGTTATACAATTTATTGCTTATTTCATTCTTACAGTCACTACGTGTTGTTAACAAGTCTAGGAAACAACAACAGTTTTTCCTGGATATTCCCATGGTTGGGAATACGATGGCATATCCATTTTTACTCGATCTGTATCATCAATTTCACTAATAGAATCCACTTTTGACTCGCAAAGTACACAAAATTTTTCATTTAACGTGTCTTTGTCTATTAAAGTTTCATGCCCACTGTCACTTCACATTTACTGTAATACTCATGCATTTCTCATTGTATTTCTATATTATAATTTGTGTCGTCACGAGAATAGTTGGGTATATTCTGTTGCTGACGTAGCAGCAGTTCCGAGTCCAGTCTATATATATATATCTCTCTCCCCCCTCCCTCTCCTGATGTATTTCTAGCACCAGTGGTGTTTTCCGCTTCTTTGCTTCGTACCGTACTGCGCGCGGATTACTAATATGAGCATCTGGTGATTTAGCATTTCCTCTAACACATACGGCAAATTGTATTTCCTCACAGATAGTATTGCACCAGGATTTTGGCCCTTTCAGTTTATCACCAAGCATTAATTTTAATTTAATTAACTGTGTTTCATCAAAATTGGTTTCAAGAAAATGGGAACAGCAGGCCTAGGCTTGGAATATTTTCTTTTACAAAATTCAACCCACGTTGAAAACACTTTAAGGAATTTCGAGGGGGTCCGGAAAAACTTGGGAAAATATTCCCTAGTCTCGATTTCCCGGATTAAGGGAAGAGTTACTATATCCGAGCGCACTAAACTAGGCAATTTGCCAACAATATACCCTTCACCACTGTATATAACTATCGCTATATAAAAGTATCAAAAGTAACTTAATTACCTTTGACACATAATTCATAAAACCCCATTACTGAACACATCCATGAGGTAAGCGCGCTGACTACGGTTGTGGTGTGTGTCAACAGCAAGCAGCAGTCCGCGGCATGCGACCAGGAAAGCGGAGTGACGTCACGGCTGCTTTCTTTCAGCCGCATTTCTCGAAAACGGGACACCGCAAACAAAAATTAATATCGCTGTATTGCATAGCAGGTCTTTATCTTTCGTTACACCACCACTTGTGTTTTATGTTGTGTGCTCCTCTAAGATAACAGGATGCATAGTCACTATAGAGAGCTGTAGATGGCGATTTACCAAACCTGAGCAATGCCGTAAGTCACTAGGGAATTATCTAGCTCACTTTTCAGGCTGGAGAGGTAGGTACAGGACAGACCTCAGTGGGTAGTCACACGAGCACTTCAGCAAGTGGAGGAGATTAGTAGCACACCAGCTCGCTGCCCTACGCGATCGCTGCGGCACTGCGGCCCGAGTTACATGGTACGACTAAGCTCCGTGGCGTTTACGTCAGGAGTTAAGTCGCGTATTAAGTCCAGTACACCACTGTAGGACACGAGCAGAGAGGCTGAGTGAGTTCTGAACCCAACTGGGGTTATAAAGACCCCCACAGGATTTACCAAAATTCTTTGTTTACTATAATTTTTGGACCATCTTTTAAAATAACAGATGTGCTCAGTTTATTCTATCGCTTCATTATTAAAGATATTTTAAAAGTGTGCGTTGTGGATGAGACGAGCATCACAAGGCATCGTAGGCTATGCGTATACTACTACGGAAAGTTAAAAACATTTTTCTCTCTATCAACACGCTCACAAAAAAATGGTAGCTTCACTACCATATGACACATATTTATTATTTTAAATTAAGAATAATTCCTCCTAAACTTGATTTGACAAGAACGGTTTAATACTTCATTAAATGTCTGGGTTCACTTAAAAAATAATAATTTTAGTAAAAGTGGCTAATCAGCTCAATTTTGTTCACTACAGCATTTTGAAACTATCTTAGAGATTGTAACTCAATAATAATAATAGCGTGTTTTAGAGGTGGTCACCTACCTAGCACTTGAAATGCATTACAGCACGTTTGAAAAATGTTTTCTTCTTTGACTAAATTATTGAATGTGCCCCCATGTTTACCTACAAAAATAAAGCACATTCCAGATGACAGAATGGTTCTTCGAAGACGATATTCACACCGGAAACATTATTATAGCGGCTTTTTCAAACTGCCGTATCTCAAAATATACAAACTGGAAGCTATAATGGAGGCATGCATTGGACTTTACTACAGAGTCGCGTGCAATAACATTATAGGGTCGGAGTTTTAATTCCTGAAGTTTTACTATTATGACGAAACTACTGTGTTATAGTTCAGGGGCTTGCATCTAGAGTTAATACCACTTTACATATGCCAAGCAGCATCTATGGGTTTAATGAAAGTAACAGCGGTCTAACATTAATACTATTTCGTAATCAACAACATTATATTGTGCTGAACAAAAAAATTTAACACATCTGAAATGAAAGCTTGACCAGAAAGTTTCCTTAGCCCTCCAATGGGCATAGGTGTTGAGACAGAGTTGGTGTGGTAGAAACTGCATATTTTAAAGATGGCCCCAAATGTAAAAATATGCTTTCTAAACCCTTGTTGTGTGAACAAGGATGGGAAATCAAATACAATGTCGCAACACATCTCTGTGAACAAAAAAAAGTAGTATAAATTTACATACAATATCATTGAAGCAAGAAGTGCCACACCACAAGTTTCAGAATCAATGGTCAAATGAATTTTGGCAGAGGGTAAAGTAAATAGTGTGTGTTTTGTAGTTTATCACCAACCGACCAATCAGAAAGAGTTTTGTAGTTTGGACATGTGACTGCAAAAATAAATTAAAAGGTTGAAATGGAGGGAAAAGTTACAAGTCAGCGATCAGCAGTTTTCAATATTAAAACCCCAATGTATAAACACATTTGAAAAGTATGTATGTATGTTTTGGTTATGTACAATATTTTATTTATTTTCATTTTGCTACAATGCAGCATTTTTCTGTCACACAACATATTCAATTATCGCTTACCTAAGTACTGTTGATTTCAGACAATCAAATCTCACCAAATGAAACAATACAACTTTTTTTTTAGAGATTTACTGACACTACATGGTGGCTCGATAGCGAAACAATTTACACCAACGTGCCAACCGACTATTGTGCCATGGCATACATCACACACCAACCCACCAACAGTTAGTTGTGCCACGGGCTTTATGCTTCACTACTGAATATATATTGGTACAATATATGGTAGTTATAAAGCGACTCTTCCGAAAACTGGGAAAATAATACCTGCAAATGTTATATATAGTTATTACTAATCACAGTGAATGTCATTAAGGTGGTGTTTTATTCTCATATTGTAAAACATAAGCCTTACCTCTTTTCTGACACAAGATCACAATGAAATGTCCCTAATTTACATGCTTGCAGCAGGACAGGTTTCACTTAGGCCTACTACACACCTGTAACAACTTCACAAATTTAAAGATAACATTACATATTTTTAATCCAAAGATCAATATACCTGTTTTACTACGAAACACAGGAAGCATAAGGCAACTGGTACAAAATACGTAGGAACTAATCTAACCCTTCCAATACCAATATTCATCCAGTATAAAACATGCAGGTTATAATGTAACAAAATGTAACTTGATGTATTAATATTGAAAATATTTAGTACTTCATCGCTTTACATACAATTTATATTAAAATACAGAATTTTGAAACTTTACTAATTAGGCCTACATTAAAATCAAGAATTTTGAAACTTAACTCAGTTCGACTCTGTCAATATACAGGTCTACTCCTGGCAAAATATATATGAAATCTACATCTAATCTTACTCAAACATACCAGAACACTCAAAAATAATTCATACACCAATAATTCCAGTCAATCACGAGAAAACAAATTTAACAATGCTGGCAATTGTATAACACAAGCCAAAATTGTGATCTCTGGAATATTTGTTAAACATTTAGGAAAATGTTGCTATAATGTTGGTAGCATGTAATTACGTAGTTCGGAATGTGACTGAAAGGGCGCAGTACGGTGGAGTTGTTTTCGTGCGTGTGCATAACTTGTAGGTGTATGTGGATTTTATACAACTGCTAATTTAATATAAAGTTAGTGGGAATTTGTTGACATCGACCCCCTCATTATCTACGTGAAAGGAGGACTAACAGCGGAGTCTCCAAGGAAGGTTGGGTATGTGGTGACTTGTTTCTTTTTACTTTGTGAGACAACACGTCTGACTATAAACTATTTAGTTACGAAATCATTAAGTATTTTAATTTTATTTACACGCCACGTTTCTTAATAAAATGTTGTGAGTTATATTTTCATGTGAGTGAGATAGATTTACGTAGTATCATCGCCCATCAGACACTTGTTTCGACCCTACAGGTTGTTTAGGAATGACGGCATGTACAGATTATCTGGCAATGACAGTGAATTATATTCCTGCCTCCTCAAAATGTATAATTCTCGTAAAGGTACTATAATTCACGTAAAATTGCATATAGTAAAAAAAAAATTCCTTGTTTAATTGTATACATCTAAAAATTGCAGTGTTGCTGCCAACAAATAAGCTACAACAGTTGAGGAAATTAGGTGTTTTCATAAGAAGTTGAATTAATTGCAGTGAATGGTAATGTTCTATTAATAAATAAAATTGCATAAAATTACCAACTGTTGAAACGTACCTTTGTTATAGTTTCACATCACACATTCTCTAAGTTATAAACAAACAATGTTTACAGTACTGTTCGTTATGTAAACTTGTAGGCCTATGTCATAGTATTATTTTTGTGCCGACATTCAACGTTTATGTTAATTTCCGTATATTTCTTATGTGTATATATTTATATATACGTGTGTATGTATAGGATGATTTACAGCGCCTGTATCACCCCTTTTTCTCAGCAACAATACAACACCTGGGGTTTGCTAAAAAAAAATTATAATAACTATACCCTACATGAATCATACATTGGTAGTAATTCCATTACCCTGTACATACAGCGGAGGTAGGGGTATGGGGTGAGCTTTGAAATTGCAACAGGGGTCGTATATGGTATCATTGGATAGATTGTCTAAAGGGAAACAACATTTACTAAGACAGTTGATTTCTGACGTGCATAGTTTATGCACAATAAAATAAATCATGTAAGCATATGGTTTTTGACATGCATAGTCTACGCACAGTTAAAATGAACGAAAACTATTGTTATTCTTACTACAATCACAAGGAAATCAACGAAACCTGGTTTTTTCCGGCGTGCATACCTAGTGCACGTACAGTTACAAGGACGTGGGGTGTACTGTAAATACTGGTATGGTGTGAGAGAACCACTGAGATGGGAACTGGGAACACTCATGTGCGCACATCGCTCTACGTAAGAGTTTGAAATGTCGACCAGCCTGTATCAGAGACGACGCAGATGTTCTTACGTCCGCGGTTGCTCGGTGGACCTCAGCACAGCCGAGAGATCCACATGCTGCTCTGATTCTGTCTTTAATGTCTTCCCTCGTTGTTGGACGCAAGTAGTAGACAATGTCTTCAATTTTTCCCCACAAAAATAAGTCATTTGGGGACAAGTCTGGAGAACGTGGTGGCCAAGCTACAAGACCCATTCGTCCAATCTAAAGCTGGGGAATAACATGCCAGCAACTAGCCGAGCTCTGCATGAGAAGTGAGCAGAACAGCCATCCTGTTAATCCAGCCATCAGTGTTAATCGCAGAGCGAGAGGTAAATCTTTGATCAGATGATACCAAATATTCTCTAGGAAGTCTGCATAAGCTGCACCATTCAAGTGCCCTTCAAATAACTATGGTCCTATGACACGATGTCCGAGAAGGTCGCACCAAGTATTAAGGCTCCACACATGCTGGTTATCCACTTGACGGAGTCAATGTGGGTTGACTGCAGACCAGTAATGGGCATTATGTATGTTAACGTCACCATAACTCGTGGATGTGGCCATGTCAGTCCACAAAATGCTGTGATGGAAAGCACAGTCCTTGCTCTAGGAAAAGGGGGTGATACGGGTGCTGTGAATCATCCTCTGTGTGTGTGAGTGCATGTTCTATATTCACAATACCTGAGAGCATTTTAGTTGGAATTGGAACACAAAATAAAAATTAAGGAGATGTTTTATTAGGCTTAAGTTTAACCGTTAGGTGACTAAAAAGACGAATGTTCAGTGTTTCATTGTTAGTCACGTGAATTCATATGACATCTGTTGCTATAATTAGTTTCAATAAAGCCGGTAATGATGGATTGTTCTTGTGTCACAAAATTTGTGTGCGCTCACCATGGGGTAGCACAAAGTCTATATATTGGCGAGGAGAANGGGGGGGGGCAGTTGAACACATCAGCTCAAATGAGCATTGTGAAGGACTGTAATTCAGGTAGAAATGAGTAAGAGGATCATCATCCTACACCACCATTGTATTCCATTCCATATAACAAGTACGTTTACGATGCATGTGATGTAAAGTCATTTACAAGGTTCTAAGTGTCGCATAGAACCTTGTAACCTGAGTCAATTCACATAAAAGTTAGTTTGCAAAAGCAATGTTTCCACAAGAATTAATTATAATATCATGCCAAAACAAGTGTTAAGATCAACACTACCACCATAGTTGAAATCATAAAATAATGAGGCACAAAGAAAAAAATTTCTAAGTAGTAGTTTTACTAAAAGATTTTGACAAACAAAATATATGTCCATTATCGGTAAAAACAAAACAAACTGAGGGAAAAGATTTGTAATGTTGCCTTAAGTTACTGTAGTAGTCTGTGTACGCATGCCTGAGAGAACTTGGAATAAAAGTTTATCCTGTGCAGCCATCCATCTCATCATTGATACGAAAGCCTGTTTCTTGTTTGCAGGCAAAGATTCCTTAGTGCGTCGAGCAATTTTAGGAATAGGAAAAATTGGTATATGGGGTGTTGTCGCATGAGATAGTGTTTCACCATCCATGGATGTCCTTGGTGTTGTTGCATCAAATAATAGTGTTTCGCTGTCCAGGGGTACTGTTGCTGCATTAATTGATGTTTCACTACCCAGGAATGGCATTGACAGCTCAGTGGCTGGTCCTTGGCATGTAGTCATCTTTCTGACAGAACAGTCTTCTGGTAACCGTCCTCGTACCAGTTATAGCTGATGCCAACAAATGAGTTTCCTTGAAATCAACAGAAGAAGAGCTTGTTTTGAAAGCAACATTAAATGATCGGTGCTTTGACAGTTTCAGAGTGCAGACTTTAGTGTATGACACTTGCTTTTCAAAAGCTTAGTGCAAGCCTGATAGGTCTTGAGGCCTCATTTCCATGATCTTGTAAGGAGCTGTTTTTGCACTTTTCAGTCTATTAAAGTGCCTTAGGAGGGACAATGGAGAGAAGTACTCCCTTGTATCAAGAAACCTTTCTATAACACTATGAGCACTGTCAACCTTGTGAATACAACTATGGCCTGGAACAGAGAACTTCATTGTTATGTTTGATTTCTCAGGAAATTCAACAGAGCAAACGTCATAAAGCTGTTTCGGTTCTGGGGAACATGAGTCAGTCGCTCCAAATGACAATTTCTTTCAAATTGGGGCAATCGTCAAGTAACACCTTTAAAATCTTCATGAGGTCACTTGCTATGTTCTCCCCTTCATACCGTTGTGCCATGTGGAACAATAAATGCTTTTATTTGATGACAAATGAGCAGTTAAATTATAAACATTTAGCTTACTATAGTAAAAGAAATAACTGATGTCTGCCTTGGGACATGTCAGAGCATTTTCCAGGTGAAAGCATAATGTTGGTATATCACCCTTTTTGTCTTTTTCCTTTTCTTGTCTTGCTGCTTCTTTTTCTGCATTGTGCTTTCTATATTCATCTTCTTTCTCCTTTTGTTGACCTATCTTCAGATTTTAGAAGCTATATGGTTCCTGACATAATTTGTTAAGGTTTCTGGCACACACCTCTCTGTGTGTTTTCCTTCCTGATGAGGGCTTGCTACATTAGTCATAGAATCTTTACTCTTATGAGTAGCATAAATAGGTTTCTGACTATCAAGAGTTCCAAGTAAAAAATCCTTACATACTTGTTACTTCTGCCCATCAACTATACTTTTTCTTAATATTACACTTACATGAATTTGGTTCTCTTTTTGTTTTCTTAACACGTTTCATCCCCTCATTTTTAGTTTGTTATTCTATTTTCAGTCATGTCAGCATCGTCATTTTTTAGGGGAAGAGAAATTTCAGAACTTGGCAGCATTACAATTTCTTCTTGTGCTATGTGAAAATCTTTATTGTCTGCAATAACTATCAGGGTGTCTTGAGTAATTAAAGGAACTGATAACGTACCATCGTCACAAACTGCAACAGCTGCTGCTGGGGGTGCCTCTGAAGTGCTAGACACACGCACTGTCTGCTTGCCCAAGTCGTAACCAGCAAAACCAGCTATATCCACGAATTCTCTTCCATCAACATCCACTTTTAGTTCAGAGGTACATATTGCAGTCATCTTTTGGTCTCTGTGTAACCATAGCTTAGTTTGCGGCGGCTTGGCTTTTTAATTATTGCTAATACATTTTGAGCTCTACATAATCTGTGGAAACCCACAACACCAGGCACAATATCCTAGCATAAACCAGACAATACCACGTCAATTCGAGAATTACCTTACAAAACAGCCAATGGTAGGGATGTAATGTAGAAAGATACTTGGAAAGTCTCTCACACTCCCTGCCCGGTAATGATTACAATTCAAGAGAACTCTGATCATTAAGTTGAATTTCTCTTAGTGGTACTTACCTGACAATACCCATGATCGCCATCGTTTAGCTCCATCATACTCCTTCTACTCACTCTTCCTTGAAAGAACAAAGCAATATCAATTAAGAACAACAGTAAAAGCACTTGAGCTATCATGAAAATGTTTCAGTTAGTTAACATACACATTTAAATTTAATTGCCTGTCCTCGTTCCTAACTTAAATTGAGGAAATCACTCATAGAACCCGCTTCCATTACAATGTTGTGTTTACTAGAAACCCTGTTTGTCTGTGCCAGATGTACTGAATAACAAATATTTAGATGTACAACACTGAACAATACACAAGGAAAATATTATATATTTCCATTGAGGTTGTATGTACTTGTATATGGTGATTAGAATTACAGGGATGTAAGTGACCACATACAACCCCAAAACAAATTTTTTGTAATTTGTTGTTTAACAAGGTTGTGTGCGACACATATGTAAGTTAAAGTGTTCATCAAAAACAACATACATCTCTGTAATAATGTAAAATATTGGGCTATTGTTGGTCTATCAAATATAGATACCCAATCAGAATGTTCAGACTGTCACACATAGAACTTTGTAATAATAATATTTCATTTTCGTAAATTTTGTGATGTACAACCTTATAATTCTCACCCAGCACATTGTTCTTTCGTGGTGAAAGCTGCAAGCTAAAGGAAAATGGCATGTGTAGTGTTTGGCTGTCGTAACAGAACTTCTAGAAAGTCTAAAATGTTGTAAAAAGTGCTTAATTCACATGGCACTGAAACCAACGCCTACAGGCAACTGCATTCCTTTCGAGGAAATTAATGTCCTGAGCTATTCATCTGTTGCTGCAATAAATGTATCTACACCAGAAGTAAGACTTCAAGATCAAGACATTCTGTCCATCTCCGAGGCTTCGAATCTTACATGCATGTTTGACCCTCAAGAAATCACAGAATATGCACAGTATGTTGTAGCTTAGACTGCAGGATTTGTGGTAAGATATTTGCACAAAGTTGTTAAATGTGAAGATTAATTGCCTTTCAACCCTTGCTGAGAAGGGAAGAGTTCCAGGAACCCTGACATAAAATATATAGGTGATTTGTTTCATGCTTCAAGAGATGTTATTCAGCTATGAAATCGTCAGAAATAAATAATCAGGACTGCCGTAGCAGAAAGTGGTGGGAAATGCTTTCATGGTAGATTTACAGTGGACTGGCTACTGTGCCGTGCAATAAAACACTGTTTGGATTGTGCAGATGAATTTTTTCTCACGCTTTGTGATTATGTTCTAGACCAAAACAAACTTGATCATCATAAGATTCATTTGATGAGAGCTGTTTGCAAGGATTACATTAAAGTGAGGGTGCATTATATTTGCAAAAACCCAGTAGATATAGCTGAAATTGTTGAAATTGAAATAGTCTTTTATTTCAATTTTGTGGTTATTTGTTTTGTATTTATGTTAATTTTGTCAACAACTTGACTCATCAGCACAATACTTATGAATTATGTGTTTGAAGTTTGTATGTGTTCCTGTATTCATCAGCATAATGTTTATTACTCATGAATTATGTGTCTGAAGTTTGTATGTGTTACTGAACACTTTGTATGATATATTGATTATTGTAGTGGACTTTCATTAGTTATTAATTTGTTAATTTACTTGAAATTAGGAGCAGTAATTATGAATAGCAGTGGTCATTTTTATAGGTATCTGACATTGATGTGTTACTAGGCACTTTGAAGAAGGGACTAATGTTTACTATGAGTGATTTTTTCATTATAGGTTGTCCATAGTAAACTGAGCACTTCCTGCTTAACATGATAAGATCTACTTGTGTGCACATTGTGTATTCTTACACAATGTGAAGATTTAACATTGCCATGGACATGATCACTTTCTTTGTGTGTCCGTCAAGTGAAACATCACAATTAAGTACTATTAGAAAATTAAATATTTTACAAATTTCTTAATTGATACGTTTGAATGCACCAAAAACTCATAAAGATAAATAAATAATTTCAGTATTCACGTATGTTAACATAACAGTTTTAATTCAGCTTTAGAGATGGAACTACTTCCTTTCCAACTTGACTGGGCACAGGCCAGTCAGTGCACCCGTCAAACTATATGCATGTAGGGGCAGTGATGTTATTCAAGTGTTGATTTCACAAGTGCTCACTTTATCGTGAACAGCCTTTAGTTACGCATTTGTCAGTTGACTTAAAATTTGCAGCATTATCTTTTTCAGTGATCAGATTTACATCTGAAATTGTATTCGTTACTGGACACTTTCATTACCTCGCTTTGAGTTTTGAAATTGACTTTAAAACTAGCAGCATATTAATTATCAATGATCAGTTTTATATGTTAGTGGACACTTTAAAGGATATATTGATTATTATGATTGACTATCATTAGTTTTTAATTTGTAAATTTACTTAAAATTAGCAGCATTAATAATGAATATCAGTGGTCAGTTTTATATCTGAAATTGTATTTGTCACTGGACACTTTGAAGGATATAATGGTGGTTGTAACTTCGCATAAAATAGAGATGAAAATTGCACTGCACTTCTTTAATTTTTTGCTACATGTTAGTGTTTTGACTAACCGCTAATGTAAGACATTATTACCCACAACCGACTCTGCGACTGGTTCATTTTGTGCACACCTCACTTTACAAGACTATGTAAAAAAAATGAAATAAATTTGTTATTAGGTACGTTCACGCAGCAGTTTGGCTGTGGTATTATTAATATTGTCTAACAATTGCTTAATAAAATATCCATTATTAATTTGTAACTTTACATTTACATTTAAAATGTCTTAATATAATATTATGTCTCAATAGTGTAAGTCAATCCCTGATGATTTCTCAGATAAAGTGTAATGTTACCATTTAAAATTTACCAAAATTTATCTATTTTTTACGTATCTATTATACGAGGTTTTTACTGAATGTTAAGTTGTCGCAACATCCAAATTGTGATTTGCACATTTCACATATACATGATTGTTAGCAAACTGGCATATCTTGCTATGTTTGTCGAAGTTAGATGTTAGTATTGTCTGCTTTCCACACTTATCACATAAGTACATGTTAATTTTAAGAAGATTATTTTGATTAGATACAGAAATCTCTAGTAGATTTAATATTATTTAGATACCTATCAAGTTGCATTTGTGTTCTCACAAAAAATCTCATTTAAAGTGGCTTAGTTTTATTAAAAAAGTGATTACATATTTAGCTCCATTGTTTTGTGTTTAAGAAGTTAGAAATTTATTTTTGTTTTCATACAATTGGTATTTTAGTTTTCAAGTTTACGTAAATACCTACTTAAATTTGATTTTTGCTTAGATAAATAAGAATAAAAGATTATTAAAAGCATTTGTATGTACCTAATGAGTAACATCAAAACTGTTCTCCAATTAAAACTTTTTTATTAAAATCTAAATACCTAAATAAAAATGTTATAAATCTTAGCAGTTGCATTGTTATTTCATAAATATTTTCATTTTGCATTGCCAAATACATTCGCTACATATTCGCATAATTTTTTGCGAATGCGAATATTAAAAAAACATGCGAATATTCGTAACAACACTAGTCCCCAGACATACATTATCTAACTACCGTTACACGATTCCGAAGCGCAACAATAATTGTTAATTATTTTATCAACTGTTCCTAGTAGGCGAAACAAGTAGGTAGGTAAATAGGACTTAATATTTCGCCGACAGTGAAATCGTTAGAAATGAAGCACGTTGCCTATAGGAGAAGGAATATGGAAGGAATCGACCATGACCTGTAGGAACGAACCATCACAGCATTCGCCTGGCGTGACCTCGGGACACCAAGGGGAAAACCACAATCGGGATGTTTGGACCGGGGTTCGAACTCGGTCCTCCCCAAAATGCAAGTATAAGCTGTTCACGGTAAAGTGAGCACTTTTTGGGGCTCTAGTTATGTTTTCCTTTCAGCGCCTTTTAAAATAAATATTGACATGTAAGTAATAAACACAGTGTGTATATTCCACCGGGCTCTAAAGTTAACTGTCTAAGGTCAAAATAAAATATATTTATTGACTATCAAAAGTGCTCACTTTACCATGAATAGCCGTTTACTGGCCACTTTGTAATTTCATTTTACAGTCTACTATAATTTATTTGTTTGCAGCAGACATTCTTCTTTTTTCCAGAGGTATATATTAGAGGTGCACTCACATATTGGTATTACAATTAGCTATGTTATTTTCTGCTGCATGCCTGTAAGTCCCATTTATGAATTTTTTTTATCTCTCTCTTTGTAAAAATATAAAATTTATTTTCAAATCATTGGAAGTATCTCGTAAATAATTTTTTCTACGTATAAGTAAGAAAGTTTTGTTGAAAAAAAAAAACCAAATTACAGTTAACAGATTAAATTGTTATATAAACAGCATACATATAATTTCTTATAATTTACGAAACAAATTATAATGTATTACAGATTCAGAACATTTCTGTATATTGTAAAACCGCTGCTTGTTAAGACATTTTCTGGATTCGGAAAATGATTACACGTATCACACAAATAATGAGGAATCGTACGTTCATGCAGACAAAGTCAATGATTACTGATTTTAAACAAATATTGAATATAGTTTAATTTTTTACAATACATATTGTAACTGATGCAGAACGATTTTCACATATCAAAAACTCGCTATTTAAAGTGTAAGTAACATCTTAGCCTACAGCTCTTGTTACAACCTTTTATGTAAGCATATTGGTACTTTGAGGAAGTTAGTATAAGTTTGTTGGCAGATATAGATTATCCACCGAATTTAGTATCCAACCAGAATTCTTGACTATCATTTCTACTTCCTAAAAGACATATATTTGCTATACTAGTTTCGATGCTATCTTTGTACAGAAGCACATTCGAAGTCTTGAATGCTTTTTTACAATACTCATCATCGTGCTGTTCTTGTTCAGTGTAGCCGCACTCAAACCATTTATTATATTTTAAAGCTCTGTGTTTTCCATTGTTTCTGCAAGTGGGATTATTGAACTTTGCTTCTCACCTGCCAGAAATTAGCAAATATCCTTCGCCCCACCTGACGAATACGTTGCGACAATTCATTTGCATTCGATAAGGCCGGCACACTTGATGGACCGGAGCCCGCGACGGGATTGTTATTCCTCACGACATATTTCTTCGTGTTTGCGATATACCTCATACCGCATTTAGTCCAAAATGAACTTCCGACCACACTTGAAACCTCTGTGGGCCAAATAAGCCCATCTTGTTTTCTTCAAATAGTTCCCATTTCTCTCATGGCGTCGTGCTCTACAACTTTTGCTGAAGGTCTTGCCACCGTAACAACATGAATATCTTGAGGCCTGCAGTGAATTCTGCACAGTGTTCACATCTAGGTCCGAAGTAGATGATGGCGCACTAGTTCCCGATGAAGTAGGTACCGGAATTTCACAAGTTTGTAATTCCAGCAATACACTTAGTTTCCTAGATGGTACTGGAAGGAGGCCTTTGCAGGTAGCTAGATGTCTTATATCGCACTATTCACATGACAAGGTAACTCGCTTCATATAGAGAGGGCAACGAGCCTTGTGGCGTCGGCCATTGCTTCTTTTAGGAAATGCTTTCTTACAGAATATACGTAAATAACTCGTTCCATCATCGCTCGAGACGATGGTCTCTCTCCGCAGTCCGAACAACGGAGTGTGCAGTCCATTTGTAACTCTATAAATACATGCACTAATTGTTGCCATTATTTCACCAGCAGTTTAATTTTTAATGCACGAATCTCACCACAAGTATAAATTCAGCTAATTTATTTATCTACTCTTTAATCACAACACAGTGTAGTTACAAATTTTACAGTTTTTCCCGGACATATTCTTAGTACAGTTTGGACTCATGACCGCAATAAAAAAAGTTAAAATGAGCCAAATAAGTTCAGCCAGTCTGTCATACATTTTCTTTTTACTTCTCTCATGATGACGTGCATTGCTACCTTTGCAAAAGTTCTTGTCGCAATGGCACTGTTTTCTCCACAGCTATAAAAAAAATTGTCCATGGCGTTCACATGAAGTTTCAAAACTGCCAATGAAAACAGCGCACCAATACCCGATGCAGCAGGAGATATCTGACCATTGCAAGTTTGTAGTGTTTGCTGCTTATTTACTAGAGGAACAAGACTTTTACATACTTTCAAATGTCTGTTTAAACTGTCAGTATGTGCAATCAACCGAGTGCACTTATCACATCGATATGCTATGCGACACAAGTTTTTCTTGCATTATACGTCTTTCTATCACAGACATACGCAAATGTCTTGTTGTAGTTGCAGGGATGTCCAAGAGGTCCCAGCGATCCGCCCAAGGCTTCAGTTGAAGGTCTTCGGCGACGTTGTTGAATTCATTTTCGCTTTACTAGGTATCATGACATCGCAAGGGGGTCATAATTTCAGCAAATATCGATTGGCAGATAGAGAATCAATACTTTTGCATGTAACGAGATACCTTTTTAAGTTGTCGCATCGTCCAAATTGTGATTTGCACATTTCGCATTATACATGATTGTTAGCAAACTGGCATATCTTGCTATGTTTGTCCAAGTTAGATGTTAGTATTGTCTGCTTTCCACACTTATCACATAAGTACATCGTACGTCCAGGATTCTTCGTGCAGATATTTCTTTCATGTCATCGAGCAAGGCGACGTCTGCGGGTGCAAACACTGTAGATGTCTTGATCTCCATACCCGGCGATGGCATCATAGCTTTTTCACTTGTCTGCAGGGACACTATCATCAGTCCTTGTCGGTCAACAGATGTTAGACCAGTACTCGCCTCGTTCGTTGGCTCGCAAATTTTGGACGGTGACGTTATCTTGCAGGCCTTGTCATGCCTTCTCAAGTTGTTTTTCGTTGTAAGCTGTGACCACATTTGTCGCATGTAAACCACACAGGACATGTTGTTGGCAGGCACCAATTTTCGTTTATCCCCTCGTGAATTTCCTGCCACAATTACATAATTGCTTCCTTGATAACGGCACTAAAGCAGTAGAGAAGCCCACTATTGGCACCGAGGTCGATGATGTGATAGACATTGTAGTCAGTCACCAGGTCCACAAATACCTTAACCATGTTAAAGTATATTCATGCAGTCTATGAGGCTAAGAGCAATGATCTGCTCGTGTTCGTGCTCGATGATGAACTAACAGTTTCTTCAGACGATATGCAATTATATACCTTCACCCGTAGATGATTTTGATATTTTAATGCCGATGTAATAAGTTTTTAGAATAATAATGTTTTCTATGGATAAGCTGTCTTGTATGATCGATTTTGTTTATAATTAAAGGTATTTTTGAAATCAAATGGTTTTGAAGTTCTTTAAATACAAATGTATCGATTTAATACATATAATCAATTTCGCTAATAATTAAAAATAATATATTTTTTAATTGTATGAAAATTACATATATCAATTTAGCATACCCTATGCTTATAAAACAAATATGACCACTGACTCGCTGAAAGAGCCGCATATGCTTTATTCTCAGGTATACTGCCAAATAAAAAAAAAAATTAAATCCGATTTTTAAAATACAAAAGGGCATAACACAGCATATTGATCAGGATGGGGGTTGCCTTCTGTGTGGGTTTAAGGGTTCTATATAAATTGGCTTTGAAAATGGTGAGAAACTGTTATTATGAAAGGGAAAGGCATTACCGACTAACATGCCAAAATGTCTTGTTTGGTATCGGGTGTATATTAACTGTGGACCAAATGTTGTGGTTCTCTCGATGATTGTTTCGAAATGACCAACTATGCTTATAAAAGTGCTAAGGTACTGACAGATTATGTTAGCCTGTTTGGGGTCGCGAGCAATACCTCCAGTCTGAATTTGGTGTCTTATATCTAATGGTTGCAGAATGGCAGTCTACAATGCTTCGAAGAGGACTTGAGGCATACAATGCACATCGAGTCAGCCTGTTCGGAGTCGAAGTTGTACCTACGATTTGAATTTAGCATCAATAAAAATATATCGAACATTGTTGGGCAACTATGCTTATTACAATAATGTGTATAGTCTTTTCACAATCGCGAGTGTTACATATAACTTGAATCTGGTGGCTATAACTAATGGATTGCTAATGATGGCAGCAATGCTTATAGGAGGGCGTAGAGCATAATGTGACATGCGGACATTATTTTGGTCATACAGCATGTCTACATACTGGGTTTCAAGGGTGCAATCCTATTGGTTTGTAAATTACAGACAACTATGTCTATAAAATGTCACAGCATATTGTGTCAAACCTATGTTCTCGGGATCATAAATGATGCCTATATGCCAGAGTTCATGGACTTATCCCGAATGGGTAGAACATTTTGACCAAGTATGCTTATAAAAGGATGTAAGACTTAATGTGCTGTTCTTACATTCTCGGGATCAGAAACTACGATAACATAATTTTTAGAAGCTTAACCCAAATGGTTCGAAAATTATAGTTAACTATGCTTATAAAAGGCTACAGGGCTTATCGTATCCACATTTTCGTGGTTGTAAATCATGCCAGTGTACTGAATTTCAAGATCCTAGCCCAAATGGTTTACAAATAGTGGGTAACTATGCTTATTAAGTGCTTTAAGGTTTATATCATATATTCATTATCGTAGTCGTAAATGAATTGAACATACATAATTCCAAGGGCCTAGCTCAAGTGCTTTGCAAACTGTAGCTAACTCTGTTTATAAAAGGCTGTGGGACTTATCATCTCCTACTACATTCTGTTAGTCATAAATTATGCCTATGTACTGAATTTCAAGGGTGTATCCTAAGTGGTTCACTACTAGTATCCAACTATGGCTATACAAAGACTGGGGGCAACATGTCATACATACATTCTCAGGAAGATTTAGTACCGAATTAAAAAAAAACCTAGCTCAAATGGTTTGCAAATAGTGGCCGATGTAACATGTCGTACGTACATTATCGTGGTCACGAGTGTTGATTGTGATAAAGGCTGTTCACAGTAACGTTGGAACTATCCTTTGAAAAATGCCACACTGCCTATCTGCACATATTTTAACGTGAACAATGACTGGAATGCACCCAGTTAAGTTGATAACGATGGAGGAAAAGCAGTTCCGTGTAATAACGTTGAATTAAAAGTATTAGGTAAACATTTGTGAATACTGAAATTGCTGTGTTTGCTTTAGATAATATTTAGTCATATAAATTAAGAATTGGCGAATTTGTAAATTATTTACTTTTATAGTAATTTTGAACTTTACTTGGACGATATATTAATAAAGTGATCACGCCCATGGCAGTGTTAATTTTACATGCGGTGGAAGAATACGCAGGGCACATACAAGTAGATTTTAAGCAGGCCTTTCAAAAGTGCTCAGTTTACCGTGAACAGCATACAGAGGACTATACAGGGGAGGAAGTTGGGGAATAGGGGATGGGCGAAGGTCGAGAAAGCATGGCGGACCGACCACTGATGAGGTGGTAGAAATTGGAGCCGATGACTTGCAGGAGAAGGGAGGCATGCAGCGGAAGTTCGAGCCACAGAGCAGGTAAGTCTAAACAGCGAAGTGGCGTGGCAGTTCTTTCGTGTACGTGAACTCAGTCGCTCATTGGGCGCGATGCTCGGGAAACAGGTGTGTCTGATTGGCTGAGCGTCTTTATTGCAAGTATACGGACTGGCGACTGTCCTCCCAACATTTTACTGGCTAGTGACGCCATTTTATTGGCGTGTGTGGTTTCACCTCTGCATTTTTTAATACTGTGTTGTCGAGTAGGACCTGTCAGAACCTGCTTCAGTGTAGTGCATTTTAAATAGGAGAGGTCCTAGATCATTTATGCATGTCTGACCCGGTTTACATACCACGGGTATGTCTCTAGAAGGAACATACGGTAGGTGGATTACCTCGTCCTAGATTATCATTGAGTTAATTGGGAAAAAAATTATTTATTGAATGATTTTTAAAAATTTGAAATAGAAATACAGATTTGTTAAATTTTAAACGCATAGTATTAAATACTTGATGTTTTTTTGTGTTCTGCTGTATTGTATATCTATTTCGCTGATAACTAAAGACAATTTTTGTTAATCGGATTAATTTTAGGTTTTTAAATAAATATCGATTTTATAATCTTTATATCCAAAGTAATAAAAACAGAATAATTAATTGGGTAAAGTTTTACTTTATAATCGATTACACTGTTAATTAAAAATAAGTGTCTAAAATCAGACGAACATAAAGTATTGATATAAATTTTGTATCTGAGGTAGTACAAAGTGAAAGTTTTATGGGGTTTCAGTTGTACTGTAATATCAATTTCGCTAATAATTGAAAAAAATAGTAATTTCGTAAATCGGATGTGAATTACTGATTTTTGAGTAAACATACCCCATTCTTGTAAAACAAATATCATCGCTAGCTCGCTGAAAGGGTTTTATTATGTACACTTTAGTATACTACTTAATGGGGGAAAAATTATAGTCGGATAATAAATACAAACTTTCGGATACGTATAAAACAATGGCTGCTACTTTTCCATCAGGTCATAGAAGCGCCCCGAGTTGAATGGTTTAGGCATCGATTCGTGTAAATGGGGCTTCTGCCTTTATTTGGAGATCTCAAGAATTAAACAAAAAAATTAAGCCGAAAATAAGAAATGTTGAGGGAAGAAAGGGAAATCTTGATGGAAAACTACACATTTTCAGGGAAATAAAAAGCATTTTGATAGGAAAACGGGAAAATGTAGAGCCAATATGGCCGCCAGAAAGACAGAACAGGAGGAAGCGCACGTGGAGGTCAGTGACCTTGGTTCCTGTCCAGCCTCCGTGCACCAGTAGCCCCCATTACACACTACTTTCTTCACACCTCGAGCTGCCAGTCTACTGACAGTTTACGTCAACTTATTAGAATATGCAATGTCACTGTTCATTTGCCTGCAAAGCGACAAAGTGTGTTGATGTTCTCTCAAACTTGCAATAGGCTTGTATCGACTGAGCATGTTTAAATGCATCGTCATTATTATGTTTCGTTATTGTATTGCCCCGTTGCGTCGGTTCACTGCCATCGTTGGCACCCCACAGCGAGGAAAACACTGCAGACTTGACAAACATCAGTGAAGTGATGTTGCTACTGGGGCAAGACATTCGCAACAAGTGTTAGCTAAAGTTCTTATTTTTCGAGATATTTATTAATTATTTGAAATTTTTAAAACCAATGACAATTTATATAGATGGGTGACAAATTATATAAGTATTCTTACTAAATGTGAATATCAAAAAATTAGTTAAGCAAAGTTAAATTTCTTTTGAATGTTGGATAAGTATCTATATTAGCTTAATACTTTATTATGTTCTTTTTTATTATGTATGTGTACATATGAAATGGTCTTTTCGAGATTTGAACTGTCTACTTCTGTCATTATCCTTCACTGATCTGACGGTTGGATGACTGGATTTACGTGCCAAAAAACAAAAACAAAAAAAAATTTTTTTTCAGGTCTATTTTTTACCTAAGACTTTGTTTCTTTTATATAATTCTTGTATGGTTCGTGTTCTTTATTTTTAGGATATTTTCCGAAGGAAATAAAGGCTTACGAGATAATTTTCCCGTCTGTATGTGTGCCCCACCTTTCAATTTTCAAACGTGTCAACCGAATACCACTAAACTCGTTACACATAAAGTGCATAGTAAGGACATCTGCCATTTATAGTTTTCGACCACGCCAGGAACTTGCTTTCTAATTGGCAACTATTTTAAAATTTAGAGTGACGTCATCTCGGGAATCATGCAACTGATTTAAACCAAATTTTGTATGTTCACAGCGCATCGTATAAACATTGAATTCAGATGTTAACCCACCATTTTAGAAAATAGCATCACATGAATAAATTAAGTTTTTGCGCTATCTCTCGAAAATTACTCAACCAATTCTCGCCAAATTTGGCACGTATATAGTACACTTTTAGGCAATGTAAACGTTTGCAATTCAAATTGATGAGTCACCTATTTTCAAAATGGCCGTCATACACATATTTTAGGTTTATTTGGTATAACTACCATACTGTTCGACCAATTTGTACCAAATTTTGTACGCTGACAGTATCTATTATAAGCATTATGTGTCAAGAAATAGCCACTTTTGTTAGCCATTTTGTAAGATAGTGCCACATGAATTAATAGTTTTTATGCCATATCTCGGGGTACAATTAACCGATTCCTACCAAAGTTAGGAAACGAAGTTGTACTACGACAGATTACATATATAAGGTATGTTTGAAACAGGGTAGACACTTATTCTTAAACTGACGGTCGTATAGCTGTTTTAGCATAGTATGCTATATCGTCGAAATCATCTAATCAATTCCAACTTAACTTTGTATGCTGGGAGTATATATTACAACCATGAAGTGTGTGTCCATGGCATATCTTTTGTCCGCCATTCTGTAAGACAGTGTCACATGACAAATAAATTTGTTTTATGTAAAATCTCCAGAAAAATTCAACAGACTTCTACGAAATTTGGCAAACTAGTAGCAGTACGGTGGGCCATGCAAACTGCTATGTGTTGAGTGCGTCAGACACATTTGTAAAATGGCGGCTGTATAAACATATAAACTCAGTATGTTATATCTACGAAAATACTAAACAAATTTCAACTTAACTTTAAATGCTTGCAGTAGATATTAAATCAAAACATTTTCCTATATGGAGCCTCATTTCTGCCATTTTGTAAGATAGTTCCACATTAAAAAATAGTTTTTGTGTCATATCTCGGGAAACAATCAACCGGTTTCCACCAAATGTTTCACTTAAGAAGTGTTATAGTGGGGTATGTAAACTAACAGTTTTAGGCGTGGCAGGACTTTTTTTAATGGTGTTAATATAAATAATTTAAATTAATGTTACATCTATGAAAAAATTCAATCAAATTTAAAATGCAAACAGTATTAATTAAAAGCATAAATTATGCATACAGGGACACTCTTTTGCTGCGTTTTTGCAAAATAGAGCCAGGTGAGAAAATTAAACATTTTGCCGTATTTCCGGAACAATTCTAAAGAAATTCCTTCTCAGTGTATCAATTGTAAAGATAACTCTTTCCCACAAAATATATTCCACACGACTTTCTCAGAGAGAGTTGATAAAGTTAAAAAAAATTTACTCATTTGTCTTTTTTTAAATCTAAATATTACTATTAAATTTTACAAAAATGTAAAAATTGCAAGATTTCGTAATTTTCCGATATTCCTTAAGAAATATCATACAGAGTAATTTTTGTTTTAAACTGTTATCTTTAGAGTAAATGCATTGAAAATAAATTTCTTTAGCAGCTATTCTTCTGCATTTAAACGCAGTGGCTGCATGCAGACTTTGGCAGGCAGCTCCCTTAAGGCCATAGTTTACGAAAAAATTATATTTAATTACCTGGAAGAGATATATATATATATATAAGGACCACATATATGCAACTATTTGTCAAATGATTATAGTTTTTAAAATATCGCACCGAAAAGTCGAACATTTTGGAATGTGGGAGCCTAAGTTTCTATACTCCTAATTAATTTTGTCAACCGAGTCACATATCATATGATATATATAATATACAAAACATATTAACTTAGTATCAAGAGTATTTAACAATGGGAACTCAGGTACTGGTATCCTGTGATGTTTTTGTCAATTCCATTTTTATCTATCCGAGAGAAAATAAAATTAATATTTATTAGTTTCTCTTGGATGAATAAAAATGTATTGGCAAAACCATTAATACCTATTTTAGAAGAGACTCGGGATACCAGTACCCGAGTACCGATTGTTGGACATCCTTGATACTTGATTAAAATGCAGTGTTCATGATATAAATCACATGATATGTGATTTAGTTGTCAAAGTTAATTAGGACCATAAAAACCTAGGCTCCCATATTATTAAATTTTCTACTTTCCAGTGCTATATTTTGAAAACTACATGTAATCATGCGAGTTTAAATATTTGTATTTATGTGGCCCGTATGTAAATTTCGTTCAGATAACGAAATTTAAAAAAAAATCGTGAAATATGGCCTCAAGTCAGCCATACACGGGACGACTTTCTTAGCGAGATTGTATGCGTGGAGTGTTGCGCCTGCAGCTGGACGTTCCCGTGTATGTCTGCGTAATAAACGGCTACCTGAGTGCAGTGCTACCGGCTAGAGTGTGTTCGCGTAGTGTGCTGTTCATCTAGTTTAGCATCATTTCTGCTAGTTCGTGTTGCCGGAGCACTGTTTTATATTATGTTCGAGTGGCAGTAGCGGTTGCTATTCTCGCCACAAAAATCCACTGTTTCTGCTCTTGCTAACTGAGGTACAATGGAAATAGCAGAAAGAGCAAAATAAAAAAACCGCCAAGTTAAAATTACAAACGTGGAAGAGTCTTGAGAGTGGTGATCGCGAAAAGAAATTGATGCTACACCACTCGTCAGGGCGCCAATTTAACTTGACGCAGGCTTATCTAGGCTCCACGTCAATTAACATATTAAAGGTTCGTAGCTTATTTTGTTAATGTTTAGTGGCACAGACTATAAGATGCCTAGAAGGTTAAGGGTATTGCAATGAGGTAGTATTTTGACGTTTCACTTAACTGGATAATTATATTGTCTCGAGTTTGAACAAAAACAACATACAGTAACACTTCCGAGGTGTGGTATTCTAATTTGGCTATTCGTATTAACTGGGCGACTTCGTGGTGGAGTGGGGCTTCTCTGGGCGGCGACTTTTATACTTAACTCTGTGGTGGGTGTTGGTAGGCTGTCATCTGGGGATGAGCTCTGGCGAAGTGGTAGGCCTTGGAAAAAGGCCCGCACTTGGTGTCGTCTCCCTGGACTGCGGTTCGGACTCGTGCTCACGTCTTCTCGCGATTCCTTGACGCAACTCTTCCCTCGGCGGGGTGATAATGAACTGTCTGACTGATGGACGGGGCCGGGAGTCCGATCTCCCGGCCTACTCTCTGCGCGGTACTCTAGAACTGACTGAACCCTCGAACTAACGTCTCTGGGCGGTAATAATCAACTGTCCTGACTAACCTCTCGGCTCGGCAATAATCAACTGTTCCCCTCTTCTCTCGAAAAGGGGTTTATATGGTTGCCAGCCTCCTCCCTTAAGTGTCGGCACGTGTGTCTATTATTTGAGGGGAGGGGGTGAGGTGGAAGAAAGCAGAACAATGCCTTTCAAAACACGTGCCCTTGTTCCTGATTGTTGGGGGGGGGGCAGNCTAGCTTGCTCTGTCAGCTATTCCTTCGCGGTGCGTGCTTTCTGAATTTAGGCGAACTGCGTTTATCTATCTCGTGAAACCTCCGCGCTCAACAAATCTCACGGGCTTGCTAGAGGCGTAGGGGGTGGGAGGGTGGTAGGGAGGCCTAAGCAGCAGGACACGTGTAACTGCGATCCGCCACCTGCCTCGTGACACGTGTCAACTGGGGAGGCGCTCGCAAAGGGGGTCAGCGAGGCTTCTATTCCAAAAGGAGTCACACGTCAAAATGTTCTTTTATACATATTGGTGAGATAATGTTTGGGTGATCTGTAAAAAGTGCACACAGATATGCACTTAGTAACGAAAATAAATCGTATTTATACTCGTAAGTAAGCTATCCTGAGTATCCTGCATTGTTATACACAAACTACAGGAACAATAATCATTATCACCATTTTCCCAGTAAAAAGTATTCACTTATCTCCGACATGCCAGTTGTCTGCTATGTTTGTAGTCCCGCCGAGAGCGACTGCTCTTTCTGCTACTTCACTGCTCTTACATAGCAGAAATAGCATTTCACGCGAGCAAACCTCTATCTATTTTATGATTACAGAAATGTACTATTTCATCTGCACGTTTCGTTTTTCATTTATTCCCTCAGCCAATAAAAGTAGGCGGTATTATAACGTGACTAACTTTCGCATGTGTATTCAGCAAACGTTTTGTTAGTTTTGTCTAGAATTCAATAAATGAAAAATAAATGTAATAATTGGATAAATATTGCACAGTTAACTGTATATAAGAAAATGTACCATTTTCTCAATCTTTCTATGCCAAACGTGAATATTAAAATAGGTGAACTATAGGTTCTCAGTAAATTTCACACACAGAAAAAATATAGGCATATGTGAGATCCAATACACAAATTTTCGTACAGCATCAAAAAGACAAACTTTAACTGTTTCCGTGAATACGCTTTTTTTTAAATACAAATGTTTGATGGTTAACGTACAATGTCAATAAACTAAGTTAAATATCAAAGATTGTGTTTGTGATTGTGGCTAAGATAACGGCGCCATTTTTATTTTATCATAGACGGGGTTGTATGTTGGATCCAAATCGTGTTTGGTGCTGCTAAGTAAGCTCATATTATCTGTATACAGTTTTTCTGATGGCTCGTTATGTTATAAAAGCGAAGAATTAATGAAAGAACAAAGAAATAATTCATACAAAATACAAATATATAATTAGTTAACCAAGAAATTCATCCGTTATGCAAAACCTTTTTTAAAAAATAATTTTTTTGTCAAATATAAAAATAATAATTATTGAGTTAAATTTTGAAGACAGTAATGACTAAAATTTGATGTAAAAAGTAAAGCTTGATTATATAGGTATTACGCAGAGCTGTAGCACAGAACAAGGCGTATCTGTGTTGTACATAAGGAAAATATGGGTTGAAGGGGGAAGCGAGGTGGGATGGAGATTCGCACAGCGGCACTTAGTTAGCGCCAGCTTGTGGGCTTGACCACGGAAGCACTGAGGGCTAGTTATAAATACTTGTTCTGTTGTTCAAGCTAGAGCCTTCAGTTTAAATAACATTCGCGATGCGTTGCAGACATTACTTATAGTCTATTCGTAGTTTATTTACATTTTTTAAATCAAACCTTTGAAAAATCTCCCATGCATTATGTATTTAGTTCTTTACCATATATATTATGTATCAGAAGCGTTTTATACTTCTGTTAACATAAAAGTATCTCATTTTTTGATAAACTGTACTTTTGCATATATTTTGCGTACACATTTTAATATTTCATTTATAATTAATATGAATAAAACTAGAGAAAAAATGTGTGTGTTGGTAATGCCTAGGGAGGAATAGTTCGTATGCAAAATATAACGAAACAGAGTGCGCAAGAATGTGGTGCATGGTCCTTCTGGTGCAATTTTCTAGACTTCGTTAACTTTGTTTGCGTGAGGCGGAGGAATATCCTGAAAGTAGAACTTTAGCAGGGCTTCATAAAAGTTGGCAGTACTATGAATATAGTATACCTGTCTGTTAATAGTATGTGCTTTCATGTAAACATCACGCCGTTATTTATTTTAACCGGAAGTAGTTTCCGCTTCCTCAGATCGTTCTTTGTTTTGCCTGTGGATCCTGTTAATTGCCGACTCGCTTGCTTCTATGTACAAAGCTGATATTTCACGTGCCGGTAATCAGCCCACGTAAACATTTAGCCTTCACGCGCTATAATTACTTTCTCTTTATCGCCTTGCTATCTCTTGTGTAACACTTTAAGACCGCTCCGGGACTGACCTTGTTGTTCCATAGTACGTTGCAACACACGCTCCTTCCGAGTATACACAGAGCGCTATTTTTAGAATGGATATTGTCACAGCCGCCTGCGCCTTGTTTCCTCCCTTCTAAATCACCTTTCGCCCTTCCTTCGCGTCTTCTTGCACGTATCCCCGCTGAAACATGCATCGTGAGATCTGACGTATGTCATACTTCTCACGAAAATAAACCTGCATAGTCAAGTACAAAGTATGTGTTGCTCAGTCATGATGGTTTCCGTATCACATCTTGATAATGGACGAACGCACAGTACTAACTTACATTCTCACACACTTCACATTCATATCTTGGCCATCATATAAAGCGTAGGTTGAACTATTGTACATCACTTATCCTTACCAGACAGTCTAGGTAAAAAAAATACACCTACTCTGGTATGTGAAACAAATTACAGTGATGTGCCTAATGACAATGTTTCATAATCTGTTGCTGTGAAATATTCACAAATGCCCATTATTTTGTCTTCAAGTCCACAGGAAAAACAAAATGTGTGTAGCATAAGCGATTGTGATTGTTAACGTCCTACGTCTAGTTCCAGCACACGATCCATTATTTAATTTCGAGGAAGTGCACACAAACATTTCAAGTCAAATGCGTTTAAAATACACCTGTGGGGAATAGAGAAACTCCATGAAGCTATTGTACCAGGAGGTTGGAATGTTATTTGCTCTACGTAGCAAATACTTGAGCATAAAGAGCTTGCAGGGCGTGTCTAATAATATTGCAGTATAGTTTATTCGTGGTTTCTTCACACTTTTTAAATGACGCCTCTGAAAAATCACTTCATGTACGACGTGTTCGGTTGTTTCCTGAATGCACCGCGTATCGCCGGCGTTTTATACTTCTGCTTACCTACAAGTGCCTTATTTTTTGGTTAAATTGCACTTTTACTTTTTTTGTATCTATAAATTATATTAGTTCGTTTACAATTAATATGAATAAAAATATAGAGAAAATAGTTATGTTGGTAAAGCCTAGTAAGAAATAGTTCTTATGCAAAATACAATTACACTAAGTGCGCACGAATGCGGTGCGTAGTTCCTTTCCTAGGCTTGGCTAAGCTTTGTTTGCATGAGGCGGAGGAATACACTGGAAGTAGAACTTTAGCAGGGCTTCAGAAAAGTTGGAAGTGACTGAATGGCCTGTAGCCGACTCCCCTGTTACTAAACTACCTCTGCTCTGTTTGTGCCGTCCACTGTGGCTGTTAGCACGGTCCTGCGACCTCGACGTGCTTCTGTCTAGAACCAAGAACGTACTATTTAGTTTTTTACAGTGATGCAGTAATAAATAAATTGGGAAAAGACAATTACAATATTATATGATACTAAACTACTATCACATATAACATACATACACGTCACGCCTGTCTTCCAGAGGGGTAGGCAGAGATTATGGACCTCCATTTACCACGATCCTGACATACCTACCTCCTTCGCTTTATCCACATTCATACATCTGTAATATAACAATATTATATGATAGTGGTTTAGAAAAATTATTTGTATAAAACATTAATCGTTATGTCTCTGACCGCCAGCACAAAAAGATTTATATTTGACGTGTCACGTGAAAGGTCAACAGGACAACAGTATAGTTGTCTATGTGAAAAACATGCTCCACTCAAATCCACTCCAGCCACATTAAGTGTTTGACCCTGTGCCTTATTTACGGTCATACCAAAACAAACGCTTACTGAAAATTGTACTCTTTTAAGATTAAAAGGCAAATCCGAGGGAATAATTGGTATTGTAGGTATTAAAACAGTTTCTCCAGTACCGCAACCAGTTAGAATAGTACATACAATGATATAACTTTTTAAACTTTTTATTTGTAATGGAGTCCCGTTGTATAGTTTCGGTGGATTTATATTTCGCAATAAAATTGTGGGAGCTCCAACTTTTAAAATCAGTTCGTGTGGTGACATGCCAGAAGGATTCCATGAATTAGGAAATTCTGTGGGATAGTGCACAGGTTCTTCACTGTCGAGTACTGTATCTACTGAGTAATAGACTTGTGTTTGCGCATTGAATTTTGCGAGCACTAATGCATTAATTTTTTCGACTTGTACATTAGTAAGCGATAATATCGCTCTTTCTTTGAACCACGATAGTGTCTTATTTGAAAGGTCGTGTATTTCAGGGTATATGTTATCTATCAGTTGTTGTTGGTCGGTGACTAAAACACATATATCACTATTGAGAGAAATTTTTCCACAATCCATTGGAAGCTCTCCATTTCCGACTTTCAGTAGCATGTCAGGATGCTGTAAGGGACATATATAATCTACATTAAAGAGTTTTAATTATGAATTAGTTTATTTTGATAAATATTAAGTTCTTAATGATTAGAAAATACAGTGAATTTTACGTTTGTTTTTATTGCGTAATTTAAATTGTAAATACTCTTATTACTACTTATCTATTAAAGATAGATGTATGCTACCTCTGACTGTTTTGTAAATAATTTAATTTTACACAATTATTTCGTACATAATTTTGTATTCCATGAGAGCGCGCTGGCGGCAAACTTTTTCCCCGACTTGATTCACTAATACCGTTAATGCTCAGCTCGTATAAGTGCTAGGGAAAATTTTAATATACACAAACCTTCCTCGATAAATGCAGACCATGACAGTAAAAATCGCATCCAAATCCGTTCTGTGTTTTTCGAGATTAGCGCAGTCATACAGACAGGCAATAAAACTACAATCACTCACACTGCGTATGAGTGGCTTTGTTTGTGTACTATTGAAAGCAGTTGCAATTTATTTCTGAAGGGTTTATTATGTTTTAGAGTTTCATTTCCATACAAATGATATGAACATTTAGCGCCTTGTCTATGTTTTCATACAAAAGTGGAATGTGTGCTTATGTAATTTCATAGCCTTTAATTGCCAATGTTAAGTAATCAAAAACTTCACATAAACTTCTTCCCTGGCTTATTTATAAAGAATCAGCCATTCTTACTTTGCTTCTGTAAGAAATTGTCATTTTCCCATGCTCAGAATATCACTAAGGGAAGCCGATTTGCGTGACGTCACTATCTCACAGCCAGACGTCACGAGCAAAGCGGAAGTAAGCGACGTAGTAGGACATTCGCTATGCGTCACTCGCATGTCAGACACATTTCTACGTAATTATTCATATGAAATTCTCTTTTCCTTTCACACTACAAATTTTATTGTTTGTGAGTTCATCCACCACACAAGTACAACAGAGAGAAATTTTTTTTTAAATATCTCCACGAAAGGCTTCATTTGGTGGAGCATGTTGCGAGGACGTCACGTGGTTTACCGGTTGTTGGGATCTATTTTCCTCTCTCTGGAAAACACTATTGTACCTGAAATATGCATAAAGTGACACATGACATTATACAATAATATCGATGGGAAAATATGTTACTGTTGAGAACAAGGAAATTAGAACCAGATGTATAGTTTTTCCCTAATTTTAATAACCACCATTTTGAAGTCTGCAAGAGAATTTTGGAAATTTACGTAACTCATTCTGAAAGAGTAAGGCAGAATTTGGCATGTGCACACTCATATACATGTGTGCGTGTATAAAATGTTGTAACGAACCGTATATTCATGGTACCCAGCATACATAAATAATAGCAGTGTGCAAGCATGCTATAGTAGGGCGTGTCGAATTTCTTAACTTCCTTTTTCAATAAATGAGGGGGGTCAAAAAGTTGTATTTTGGTTAGCGATTCACAAATATATTTACATGAACTGGCAATTACATTGGTTTGCTTGGTAAATAGGTACTTCAATTTCGTGATATTTTCACGTTTCATGTAAAATTCGCAGCAAACTGTCTTCTCTCAAGAAGTACCTTCTTATCATTATTTCTGTTTGTACTTCTGCTCTAAGGTTAAGAATATACTTATATTATACTATGACATCTGTAAAAATATTTTATGCCACTCGTAAAAGTGTTTAAACTAGCAATACTCATTTGCAGCTGAGTGTCTTTTTATTAATTTTTATTAATATCATACCAATAGTGAAATTTATTTTTTTCTTTTTCCAAGCACGAATAGTTTCTTCCAATTTCCAAATCTGAAAATTCGGAACCATGGCTAGTAAAAGGAAGACAAGATTGGCAACTTCCACTCACATGAGTAACTTCATTGGAACTGGTCGAGAAATGCTGCCTTCCGAACTCCCAACTCTGCGTGATGTTCTAAGATATGGGCTTCTGCTAAGAGAACAGAGTGTAGAGAATGTCACAAATTACCCAGCAGCCACTCTTGCAAAGGATATTTATCCAAAAGTGCTTGAACAGTGGGAGCGAGCAAACAGTTGTTTTGTGGTGCCAATTTTAAATTCAAGAGTCACAGTCCTGAAGAAGATAGAAGAAAACTGGGAAAAGGCCAAAAACATATCACTTGGCAGAGGAAAACTGGAAGTGAAAGAGGCTTTCATAGCAACATTAGACAAGCTCTTTGACATCCTCAATTGCAAGTGTGAGATAAAGCTATGTCCAGAATTTGAGGGTCCATGTCCAGGTGGTGCCGACTGTAAACATGAAATGCACAATCTCCTGCTCTTGTTCTAAGGATATGAAGATCCCTGTCAAAGAACTAGTGTTTATTAATAGTCAAAGAGAGAAAGTTGGATCTGTTGGAAAGCATCAAATTGGATTACCAGATCTACCTGAGCACAGAAGACAAATTAAAAAGCAGAAGAGGCAAGAAGAAGAATTTATGAATATAAGCTGAAAAGAATCTGAAGATCCTTTGCATATTCCATGTGATGATTCTGATGTACCTTCTACTTCAAGTACAAGTCAATATAATACTTTACAATTGCGCAATGTTGCATTGCAAAGTATTAGGTATGGTGTCGGTCTACGTGCTACAGCTGCCATTACAACAGCTGCATTTTTGGATGCTGGATTAATTACTGAAGGAGACAGGAGACTTGTGGTTGATCACAATAAAGTAAAAAGGGCACAAGAAAAAGTCATGAAAGCACTTGATGAAGAATTTCATGCTCGATGCAGGACAGGCAATATTGAATGTATCTTCTTTGATGGACGCCAAGATTTCACTAAAGTTCTGTTACAGGCAGATAACTCAAGTCATCAGTTTCCAAGTATTGTGAAAGAAGAGCATTACACTGTTTGCAGTGAGCCAGGTGGAAGGTATCTTTGCCATTTTACTCCAGAGAAAGACTTAACGAAAAGGAAACCTGCTGAAGTTATTGCTAACCATCTTGTGGATTTTTTTTTTTTTTTTAAGAAAAACAGCATTTATAAAAGTTTGCAGGCTATTGGTGGTGACTCAACGAATGTTAACACTGGTTGGGAAGGAGGGGTCATGCATTGGGTTGAGGCAAAGCTGAATCGTGAACTCATCTGGTTGGTTTGTGCTCTTCATACTAATGAGCTACCTTTGCAGCATTTGATCACCAAGTTGGATGGAAAAACTTTGTCTAACAACAAGTGGAGTGGTAAGATTGGCAACATGCTTGATGCTGCAACAGAACTTGAAATCAATCCCTCATTTGTCAGAATATCCTTTCCAGAGCCTTTGGTTCCATTGAGTGACACTGTTGTCAAAGATCTCTCTACAGATCAGGCTTATGGTTACAGGATAACTCAGGCCATAAGGACAGGTGTACTTCCAATTGATCTGGCATTACTAGAAATTGGTCCTGTAAGCCACTCTCGGTGGTTAACAACTGCAAATAGGATTTGTCGCATATGGGTTTCAAAACATGGCCTTAAAGGCAACAACTTGAAGACGTTACAACTGCTTGTGGAATACATTGTTGGCGTTTACTATCCCTGCTGGTTTACAATTAAATTGAAATTCTCTTGGGTGGAAGGACCTCGCCACATTCTTTATCAATTGAAGCTCCTAAAATCTCAGAAGAAGGCAGTAGCAGATATTGTTTTGCCAACAATCCAACGTTCATCGTGGTTCACATTTAGTGAAATGGTGCTTCAGACACTTTTATGCTCGGAAGACCAAGAAGAAAGGAAAGCAGGGGGCCCAGAAGATAATTGAATTAAGGAATGAAGATGATGATACACCAGGAGACCTATCTGTTTGGCCTAGGAAAACACCTGCGGTAAATCCAAATGCAACTTCCCTTTTGGAACTGATAGACTGGTCAGAAAAAGTATATAAACCTCCACTTACTTGTAAACTCAAAATATCAGAAATAAGAAAGTTTGTTGAAGAGCCAATGAAAGTTCCAAAGTGGCCATGTCGTGGACAGTCCATAGAGAGGTGTGTGAAACAATAACAGAGGCTTCTGGCAAAGTGTATACTCATGAGAAACGAGAAGGATTCATTAGAGGCCAGGAAGCAAGAAGAAGAATGATGTCTAGGAATGAATCGAAGCAAGATTTGATGAATATTGTTGGTTGAAGCTATTTACATTTTTTACAATGTGTTTTCAGTGTTTCATAATAAAGACAAAATATAAATAAAATTGTTTGAGCTCATTAAACCACTTTTTGAGTAAATTTTGTTGGAGTTAATATTAAGTTATCCCCTTTTTTTGGAAATTTCAATATAGATTATAATCAAGCGCAAGTTTACCAAGGTAAATCTTTATGAATAAGGAAAAATCTTTTAAATTAGGATATTACACATCAAAAGGCACATTTTTGGACCCCCTCATTCACAAAAATCACGAATTTTTATTTTTCCCCTCCAAATTGACACGCCCTAATGCTATAGCCAGGACGCGTTGTGTCGTGTTATTCATCTTCGCACGAACTTTATAGCGGGTTTGCTATTAATACGTTTGTAATCAGTTTTTGGAGAAAAGAAACTGCGAATATATTAACGGGAACATTAATTTTACTGCGCACAGTAATGTTTGCAGCGAAGTGTGCAATTCACTGTCCAGGTGTCTGGTAAGTGTGATGTTTCAATTTGGCGACAACTGAAATGTATATATATACATTATTGCATTGTATACAAGATTGCATATATACACAAGATTGCAGCGATTCTTGCCCTAATGTATATATATGTATATATACATTAGGGCAAGAATCGCTGCGATCTTTATTTGTATTTAGAAACCATCATTTAGCGTTGTAAAACGGCAACGGGCTGGACTTCAGAGGTCATGTGCTCGTTGGCTACTGCCGCAGACAGACATCAATCTCGTGCTTGGCCTGCCCGCATGGAGTTACGACATACAAGAGTCGAGTGCATACTCTGGTTTAGACTTCTTCAGGGCGTGTCTGGTGAATGGAGGTCGACTGACGTTATTGAAACTAACTCGTACTTCTGTGACACCTGGCATGCCACCAAATTAAACGCGAAACCATAAGGTCCGTATGTATATTTCTAGCAATATCGCAGCACCACTTTATCGTCGCACGGATACGAATCATCATAGGCCATTCACAGTAAAGTGAGCACTTTTGAAAGCCCTCCCATTTGTAATAATAGTCAATAAATATATTGTATTTTAGCCTTACACGCTAACTCCCGAGTGCGGCGGAATATACGCTGTGTTTATTACTTACACGCCTATATTTATTTCAAAAGCTATTAAAGGGTAAAAAATGACTGACAGAAAAAGTAAGTAGAGATTGAAGAGAGCTTACTTTACCTTGAATAGCCTACAGGCGCGCGATT
>NQII01000079.1:1248299-1261986 GCA_002778355.1 Clitarchus hookeri | reverse complement strand
CCTGGCAAGCCTGGCCCGGCCTGCGAGAAAGCTTCTCTCAGCATAGTCGCGAGTGTTCCAAACAACTACTGTAACAATCTGAGATGACCTCTATGGCCGAGGTTGCTTGCGCACCGCGAGGTTCCGGGTTCGGATCCTGAAGTAGTCGTGTTTGCGTACCGTCTTTAGATGTGAGTTTGGGTTAACTTCATTTGCAAGCCTTCTTGTAGGCTATTCACAGTTCATTGTGCACTTTTTAAATTCCCGTTGTCTAATTTTCTTCTTATTTGGTAACCTTCCATCGGTAAGAATAACGTTGACTCGGACTGTCTCACTTTATTCATGCGGCATCCAAGTGGAAACCATAGCATTTTTAGCAAAGATAATGCTTTAAGAATATGTAAATTAATGCTCTAATCTGTACATTTCCAGCATACAGCCAATAAATATTTGCCGTGTTTGTAATGTAGATATTTCTCTCTTCAGTATGTATGTTTTATTATTTTAATCAGATTAGCATATTTGTTTCTTTTCCATTATTTAATTTAGAATTATTATTATTCTCTTCTGTGGTTAAGTGGGAGACAAAGAGGTGTTGCTTTAACTTCGTCACATGTAAAAACAAGTAGTAAAATAAATAAACCAGGAAACGCTGCCTTTTACAGCCATTCATTTTCATATTACACTCTCAATGTAACTTCAAGTATATTTGTATTAATTAGCTGGGAGTCTGCATGCTAGTGTACTGAAGTGCACATGTAGTTACAGGCAGTGATTTGTTTAAAAGGTTCGTTTCAAAAGTGCTTACTTTACTGCGTACGGACTTTAAACCTTCCGTTATGTAGCAAAGCATTCACGTTAAGAAGCCACTTTACAAAGTAAGCTACAAACCTCCGACTTGGCGCCAGTTGCTGGATGATAAGGAGCGGTATATTCGACCTCGCATGTTCACGTCATTGCAGTCACCACATGTGTTCGCTAAGAGATTCGTTGAGCGGATAATTATGCCATGGCGATGTTCTCGATTTGCGTCTCGTGTATTTCGTCCGCAGGAAGGTCCTGTGTTTAAAAAAAACAGTGAAAATGCTTATACAGACGCCGCAGGTCTTTATTTATATTAAAAGCAAGTAATGCGTCTATACGTGTGTTCCCCACATGCCATCGGGTACACTCGCCGTCGACCAGAATGCTGTCCTCCCTCGTGCTTATGTCCTTGACAGTGCCGGAGCTGTCGCCGCCACTCACTGCGACGGAGCTGCCCTTAGAGACCTCCGACATGAAGTGCCTTATTCATAGTCAGACCGTAGTCCAAGGATGATCCAGATATGATCCTCCTCGGAGCTGGTCTGAGGTTAGTCCGGGCTAAGGGTGGACTAGCTATATCGTGTTCATAAATCCCGACTAGAGTGGGGATCATCGAAGTACACTGTTGCCAGGTATACTGCGGACCCGCATTGCATATTCTCCTCTCAAAAGGAAAGTAACCTTTTGAGACGGCACGCACGTTAAACTTAAGTCAATTCAAACAGAGATTGTTTCTTTACCTAATGACCAAATTTCCCATTAATTGTAACTTATTCAACAATTAATCTATGATTTAATGTTGAGTAATATTTTAGTTGAAAGCATATATGACTGTGTAGAGCAGTGGATAAGGTTCTTTCTTTGTAAATATGAACTGCAAGTTCGAATCTCACTTTTTCGTTCGATTTTTTATTATGACTATTTCTTTCGATGGCAAGTAGATGTTAACTAAATTAATTATTTCCTTTAATATTTCTTCCATAATTGAAAAAAGTGAAGAGCAAGGTGCAGTATTTCACCAAGATATAATAACCATGGAAGATAGGTATTATGGTAGGGAAGATGGGATACCCGCATAATGGCGGATTATTGCTGGAACCTTCAGTGGGACTGTCCTCGCAGATTCCATTTCCATAAAGTCAAACAAACGGAGCTTCTTATGTGTCAAATGACTGATTGTGTTATATAAACGTTTAAAATTACTGTTGTCGTAAATATTAATTATGTTTGTTTAAATATCGCAAACTAATTAGGTATATAATACCCTAAACAATAACAATTCCATGAATTTATATAATAACAACGTCTGAATTTAGGAAAATTCAGCGCTTAGTGCAGAAAATAAGGTGGTAATACTGTATCTCCAAAATNGGGGGGGGGGGAGGATGTTTCATTTTGGGACCCAGTGCTCCAAATACTCTCAAGAATAGGTCCGAGTTTCAGGGCACCAAAGTGCATTGGCCAGTGTTATTACAACTGTTTCCGTGCGATTGGATTGGAAAGGGATTATTAAAGTCCCTCGGTGTTATGTCTTCCTAACTTTTGAAGACCAAGACACTTCATGTTTTGTTAGATTTGCAGAAATTAGTTCCCCTCCCATGAACGCTACTGGAATGGTTTCCCCTGCATTCCTTGAATGCTACCAGCGTGGACTTGCCTGCTTTGCCTAAACACCTTAATCATATGTCCAAGAGATGTTACATTTTCCTTTGACTTCTTCTACATGTCGATGGAGCATCCTGAATAAGTATCTTCTCTCACAGTAACTTCTTAGTGGCACATGCTGGGAGAGCAGAATATGTAGATGTCTTGATGTTGCTTAGATATTACATTGAACAAGTGTAGGATACTGTTTACCAGACAAGTGAAGATAAAATAAGTATATGCTTTTGAAAAAAAACACTGCTGTTGGAATTGGAAAAAAAAATTAGATTTTAAATTTATTGGTTGTTTGGTAACTTGGCACCACATCCTATTTAAAGTCAGTGTTGTCATTAGACTTATTCAGAAAGTCTCTCTATATCTTATTCACAATGTGCAGTGTTTCCTTAAAGGCATCATATAAGATGAAAGATTAAACAGCATCATCACTGATGCCAAGAAGCTATCTGAAAATCTAGACGTAGTTGCAGAGTTAGGAAAAGAAGAAAGATGCCGGCGTGGATTCTGACCAAGTAAAGAGGTTAGTAGGTGGGGTTTGACGTCTTGTCGACAACGAAGTCACGTGAGATGTAGCAAAGCTACTAAGAGAATCTGGAACGGGAAGGGAATCTGCCATGGCCTGCAGTAAGGAACCATCACAGCATTCGCCTGAGTGATTTCGGGAAACCATGGAAAACTGAAATCGGGATGGCCGGACCGGGATTCGAACCCAGGTACTCCCAAATGCGAGTCCAAAGTTTAACCGCTGCGCCACCTGGCTCGGCACCAAGAAATATCAAAGAAAATTTTCCTGCGAGGGGGGGGGGGTTGTATGGTATATGACAATGTCATTTCGCAGCATGTGTGGTGCTTTCGAGGATACTTCTCTACTTTTACGATGTATTTTGTCTCTTATCTAATATTTTGTGTTCGGGAGTTTGTCCAAGAGAATGGTGTACCACAGGGCAGTTTGTCTCTCACATGGTTTGCTGTTGCAGTCTGTGATGTATTGTCTCATTTGTTCGGCCACCCTGTATATAGAGTACTTTGCTTTCTGTTGTGCTTCCTCACCAAGCATGCTAGATTGTCAGACCCGCCTGACTTCCAGTGTCTTCACCATTGGGCGACTAGCTGTGGTTTCCACTATTCTGTTATATGGCTAAGACACAGCTGGTTCACTTCAGCACAAAACTTATGGTTTTTCCTATTCACAAAAAGCTTTCCTACATTTCTATTCTGTTTCGCAGAATGTTAATTTTTTGGGCCTGGTGTTTTGCTGATAAGTTTTACTGGAGGTTTAATAACATGGTGCAAAACCATGCATGAATGATATTAATATTCTTAAAAATTCTAAATAGCTAGGATTGGAGTGCAGAAAGATGTTATTCGACTTTATCAATTTATAGTTTATAGCAAACTATTATGGCGACATCTCTACCCTTCTGTACTCAAAATATTCTATGATATTCACCATGTTGGTATTCGTATTGCTACTGGGGCATTCTGTACAAACCCATTTGTCACGTTTAGGAGCTTCCAGTTAACTGAAGAACGAAACATGCGTGGCAAAATATATGAATAAATCGAGATGAGGGGAAAGCATTAGAAAATAGAAGTAAGACTACAGAAATGAAATGCAGGCGCCTCGATGTATGACATTAGTCATGAGACACGGACCTACCACATTGTGTTCGGATCCCAACGACGCGACGCCCTGGGTGTTGGCGCTGGTGTCTCGCGGTCGCCATGGCAACATCACGTAGCATTCTCTCCGCCCACCCCCTCCTCTCTTCTCTGTACCTGCTCGTGGCCTCGACGATACTTGTGCTCACAATCACAACGTCGCCGTGAGAAAACTACCACTTTCGAACTAGTAGATACACCGCTTGCATCTTCACTCGTGGCTAACTGTAAGACCTTAACTGGTCGTGGTGGTGTGTTTGGTTTTTGTTTAGAAGTACTTTCTGTTCTCCTCAACTTTTTACACTACGTAACTGTTACATTCGGGATCTCCAGGTAACCTGTAACTGTGTTGATTCGTAATGCTTCTACTTTCCGAAGAACAAGAAGTCATTATAATCTTTGAGCAATGCAGCCAACCGCCGTCTGGTCTGATTGCCATGCCATACCACATGGAATGTAATAGATACTGTCATTTAGGAGCATTTCTGAAACCATCTATGCTTAATAGTCGTGCATGGTCGTCCTTTATCTGTTAATGGACACCCGCTGTTCATTTGTTGTTATTGCGATAACCTTGCATTTTCATATTGCCGGCTGTTAACAGTATTTTCATTGAAACTATTCTACTTTGAAAAATACACCTGCTACTTAAGAGGAATGAACTACTTTGTAAGCTACTTTACAGTCAGCTGACGAGCAAGACTGACGGAAGTAACGTCACTGAGAAGGAAATGTACAACTGTGAACCAGAACAGGATGTTACAATTAAACCTATTCCTCCATTTTCTTGCATTTGCCACTCGGAGATTTTTAAGAAGTCATTCCATGTGCGAGTTCATTATGAATCAGCATTGTCAATCACCACATTGCCAGTTTGTACCCTGCATGCTCAGCTGGTTGTGGGTTATGCCTGCATAGTCTTTCCGATTCGAGTTGAATTGTGCTCTTCCATCGCATCAAAATCTTTGTGTCGACCTGTGTCAATATTCACAGCGACTGTGAAGTCTCGAAGAAGAACTTGAAGTTGTTACCAAGCTTGAACTTGAAGTTGTTACCAAGCTTCAGCAGTTCAGTTAAGTACAGGCTGAATATAAAAGAATACCCCAACTTTGAAGGTCCATAATATCAACGCGATAATCAAACTCGTTCCACTCTCTTGTTAGCATGTCCGGTGTTACCGTTTGGATGGCGTCCGTATTTTTCGTTTTGAGGTCGTCAATGGTGGACGAAACACTCGATCCTTTATTTACCCCCATAGAAAAAAATCGCACGGGGTAATATCCGGGCTTCTTGGGGACCAGTGATGAAGAGCCTGGTCACCAGCTGCTCCTCGACCAACCAGCGTTGCGGCAGCGTCTCGTTCAGGTATCCGCAAACAGCTAGGTGCTATCGTGCTGAAAAATGAAGTCCTCCGCCGCCTCTTCTAACTGAGGAAACGACCACTCTGTGAGAATGTACAAATAGGGGATTCCAGTAACAGCGGGCTCGTGAAAAATGAAAAAAAGTGCGCTAGTGTTCGGTGGTTTCATGTGGAGGCTCCTGGCCCCATATCCGCATGTTGTGCCGGTTCACCTTACCATTTGTGTGGAACGTCACTTTATCGTTAAAACCCAGCTTAGGCATGAAGGCATCGTCTACCTCGTTCTGGGCACATAAAGGAAACATCAGACCATCCCCTTCACATTGACGTGTCGAATGCGAGCTCGCTTCCCCCTCACCTCCTCAAACCGAGAGTTACGAATGCTATCCAAACCCTAACACCGGACATACTGACAAGAGCGTGGAACGAGTTTAATTATCGCCTAGATGTCGTTCGGGCCGATCATGGTGGTCACATTGAACATTTATGAATGTGTGGTAAACACACTTCACGGTTCCACGGTTCATTTGATTGGTTAATGAAGGTTGTATGTTGTTTGGTTTTGATATTATAGAACTTCAAAGTTGGGGTATTCTTTTATACTCATCCTGTAGTTTATTGCGAAACGAAGAATTCAGTATACAGGATTAACTTCAACAAGAATATCGGCAGAAACCTAGGTATGTTAACCTGTCCATCTTATCACTGGACCACGTTTTACCCTGTCTAGCTATTGCAGATTTCGATAACATCGTATACAATGGTTTTTTTTTTTTTTTTTTTTTTTTTGAAACTTTAGTTGCAGTTACTAGATTTTACAAAATATTTGCACATTTTAATTGAAATATTTAAGTATGAATTTGGTTTGTGTGCGGCTTTTTAGTAGAAGAACCTCTATATTACACATGGTCGTGGTTCTAACCATTCAATTTCATAATATTCTCTGACATGTTTAAGTTTTGCGTTCTTAAAATAATCAAAAATCTGTTCTTGCCCGTAATGTTAGTGAGCATCAAGCAGGAAAATCTTCTACCATATATCGTGTAGGGTCTATAGCTTGAATAGAAATAATAATTGCAGGTCACATCGCTTCAAATTTGCTCTAGGGGTGAGTGCACATACAATAATAATTTGGCACGACACAGAAAGAATAGCGATGACATGTTTGACAAGTTACTACTCATGCAGTTGCCACACATCAATCGGATGTGTGAAAATGCCAAAAAAATCCAACCAAATGTGTCAGATTTTGACTTTATAGAAAAATTCCCTTTGTAAACTTGAAATTTCCCCTCTTCAGTGCAGTGCTGCCGGAGAGGGGGGAGGGAGATCGGGAACTCAACAAACTTTCAGTTATCTCTGACGGGAATTATGTCTGAGAACGAATAATATAGTTTTTACTTGGTTGCTGGTACCGTAGTTACGTTGGGGTGCAAGCGAGGAAGACATATTTTATTTTATCTTATCTTATATATGCCGCTACCCATCTTGCCCCAAAAGCTGTGTGGTTTCGTGTTTTAATTAGCTTGCATCATTTGCATGAGTTAGTAGTACGCGTATCAAAAGTGTTTTGCGTTGCCAACATTTGAAAATAACTTTTAATTTATAACTTTTCAAAGCTAGGAAGTAATTTTCTTGATAAAACAAAAAAGCATACCAATTTAAAACATATATACATACTTGCAAAGCTTACCCTAATCTCACAAGAAAATAATAATATTTCACATTATATATTTACATAAAGAAAATTACTATACTCTAATAGGTATATGCTGAAAGACGGCTTTACATTAAAAGGAAACATCTCCGAGAAAATGTATTTATTGTGGTTAACTATTTGCTAGTCAGCAATTCGATCGTTACAAAATAATATAAACTATAACTTCTCTACTGTCTTTACAAAATAATATAAACTATAATATACTGTACTGTTTTGTTATAGGGAATTGTGCACATTACTGACATATTATTTCAGTGTAAAGAATGAAGGATTTTTTGCCCGAAATATTATTATACCGTATACCAACGTATGTTGTATTTTTCACTTATTTTGTGATACGGAAACGCAAATGAAGACTACAAGAATCAAGAACTCGCGTAAAAAGCGCCTCACTTGCTATACACTTCAGTGAAGAAACAGCCGGCCGGTTTTACGACGACAAGGAACAAAGACAAGAGTAAAGGAATCTCAGAACAGCCTCAGTTTAGTGCGTGAAACGTGATCGATTTGGCAGACAAATGAGAGAAGTGGCATCTCTCACATAGCGGGAACAGCCATTTCACTGGGACACTTGTAGTCGCNATTTGGCAGACAAATGAGAGAAGTGGCATCTCTCACATAGCGGGAACAGCCATTTCACTGGGACACTTGTAGTCGCTACTAGTGTTCGCATTCAACACACAATCCGATATCGCTAGCATTGCTAACTCAAAGGATGTTTGGAGCACGCTCATTTGTTATTTACCGAAGTACTCTGGCAGATGAAAAAAAAACTGAGCAGAAGAACTTCATACACTTGTGCTGTGCAAACTACTATGTGACAACAAATGAAAAACAATAGGACTGCAGGGCTAAATTGTGCACAAATGAGTNGTGTGCTGTGCAAACTACTATGTGACAACAAATGAAAAACAATAGGACTGCAGGGCTAAATTGTGCACAAATGAGTACCTTTTTGTGTAGTGTGCCGGTATGTTTACACATCACATACTTTTAGCATGCGTTGTGGGTAGTTTTCTTTAACAGGGTTTTTGTTATAAGATTTGTGTTGCATGTAAAATTACCATTAAATGCGTGTTACGTTTGTATTATTACTAGACAAAATTCAGAAAATATTTGCGTTTTATAATTAAAACGTTTATAAATACAATATATATGTAATTTTTAATATAAAACATAGCAATTGTGTTAGATAAATACATTTTTATCAAAAGTGCTAATCATATTTCTAGCACTGTTCAGTACACCAGTTAAAGATATAGACCCCGCCTGTCTATTTAGGTGCTCCCATTTCATCCCACATTTTATTTTATATTTTGCAAGACCAGTCCGTAATTGAACCATTAGTTTCTCACACTATGCAGCGCCAATTCCTACAATTCGAATGTACAAGATTAACTATACGAAACCAGATGACAGTATTTCAATAAATAAAGATTTTTGAAGGTACGTATATTTTAAGAATGCAACAATGTAATTCAATTTGAATTTCATTGCAAAACGCTTAAATTAAAAATAATGCCTTATTTTGAAAGTGCTGCTCCACATGTTAGAGAATATCAGCAGAAAAATTGTAGGGGATGTCCNGTGGGCTAGCTCTGGATTTTCGCACGTGGAAAACATGGCGGACGTTGCCGGTTGTTTCTTGGGAACTTCTGTTTCTCCCACATTTGCATTCCACCGCTGCTCCATCTCCACCTCACTCCGTCCTCATCGCGCCTGAAGACCTTCGCTGTTAAGCGCCGCCTAAAGCTCTCATTCATCAAGTCGGAACACACATGCTGAACGACATTACATGGTTTCTTTAACATACTGTTATTATTGATATTATTATGTGTTTTTATAAGTGAGTGTATTGTGAGGCTAAATTAGGGTGACTTTTTCTTTTACAAGATCCTGTAATTTTGCATTCCGCGTTGAACAGTATATTGTCAATAATGGACACCACATTCAACACATCCTGTAATGTCATTTTATGGACACAGTGGTGTTTGTTCAGTGTTTCAATACGTAGCAACACGTATTTCCGTGTATTCTTCTATACATATGTTTGAGCGTGTGTATCTAGATTTTATGGACTTTTGTATACACATCAAAACATTGTCTATCACTTGAATAATCTTAATATTTAGGGACACCTGATTTTCGCTAAAATAATTCCGCGCAAGGTACATTTCTATTTCTTGTGTGTGCAGCTTAAGTTTTTCTTTAGTAATTGGTCGCTTGCTTTGATGAGAAAACGTTACTTATTTGTCCAGGCCAATCAGTATCACGTTACTTCGATACTGCACGTTAGTAATTCGCGGGCAGACATTTAAAACGCTTAGCAATGAAAAGCATCCAATCATGAAAGTATTAAAGTGTTTTGAAATACAATTCAGGAATTCTTTCCACGAAGATCGGGACACTTTAGTCATCACTCTTGACGTTCCAAATGGCAAGCCGACTTTCAATTTCATTTATAAAATCTTTTGTGTTGCAATCTAAACCCATAACTACAAAAAACAGACGCTCAATACAATAGTTCAGTTTTGTCGCTTGAACAAGTTCCGCGTAAATTAGGTGACCACATTTTCACGGACATTGCACAAAATTTCCGTGTTTGGTTGTTTTCAAAGATTCCGTAGCAATTCCTTGAATTGCGTTCTTTGTTACAGAGCCCTCCGACATGTTCAGTCTCTCAGTTCCTTATTAAAAACTTAGTGTTCAGTTTTTACGCACCTTGGAGGTGGTGCCTTGATCTTCTCGCTGCTAGTGTTATGAACGTATACACGTTGCGTGGTCGTCATATTCGTAACCTAACTGTATACGGTAAGCCTGGGAAATTGTCGGAAGCAGATAGTTTGAATGTTGGCGTCAATGTTGCCGAGCACCTCGTAAGTAGTTATACATTGGTTGGTATGTTTGTACTAAACGAGGATTATAAACTACAGTGGCGGTACTGACCACTCAACGAGCCTGCGTGACGTTTAAATTGGTCATACAGGGGAGGGGGAGAAATTGATGGTTGCAGATTATTTTGTAATTTTTCGCGGCTAGTTGTTATATGGTCATGTCAAAATAATTTTCTAGTTATAAAGAAGTACTTCATAGTCCTGTAAACTGGATTGTTATCACGAAAAACAATTTGATTGATAAATATTTACAAAATATGTTCAATGGTGACTTCCTTGCCTCCCCTCCTTCTCGTATGTTACAATTTGTAATTTCCGCGAGACAGAACCAGCTAGATAGTGTATGTAGCAGCTGCTGCCTGGGAGAGGGAGACTTGCTGCGCTGCGCTTGTCAGTGCATTAACAATAAATATTGAATACATTCGGTTGGACTTACTAACGCCCTCGGTTGTATGCATGTAGGCTAATTGAAGGAGGGGGACTACCATGGCAAAATAATCTAAACTTACATCTCAAAATAGCTCGCACATCCGTGGCTTGCCGGGATTCGAACCCGGAACCTCGCAGTCTGTACGTTTTCTGTGAATTTGAGGCTAAATATAGATTGAAGACTAGGGAAGAAAACAATTGTAGTAGAAGTTTGCAGCCGGCCAGTGAAAAGTCAACAGAAGAATTCTCGCCCAGTTGCTGCTACTGAGCTTGTTGTGTCCAAGTCTATAACTCGATAGGACCATTATAAGCTGTGGGTTATCCTTAAAGGGCTTTCCTAATAAATTTTAAAACGTCTCAAGGAATTTCTGCTGTAGTTTGTAACACTGTCTTACAGATGAATAAATATCTTAAACAGAGGGCTATTTACAGTGATTTTCGCTGATTGACCATATTTGTGTTTCAGTAATCACATTTATGAATTGGCAACACAATATTGACTTTTATTTCTGTTTTGGAAAAACATTCATATTGAAATATTCAAATATTCGATAGCTTTTAAAAAATTAGAATTGACACAACTGCCTAGTATGATACTCACATGACAGGCAGGGAGTTCCAGTTCCTTACATGGCTTGCTTCTTGTTTACTGTAGTGAAATATCAGTTGTACGCCTGGCTGGGTTGCGTTTGGCCGGCTTCATTGGCTGACGTTTCTTCTGAGCGTGTCAGATATGCGGTGGTTCAAGCAATACAAACTTACAGATGGCTGCACTGAGCTTCTATCAGGAGAACTATTGGTTATAACAAAGTTTTGAATTCGGTGGTTGAGATCGTGAAGGTGTCACTCGTGTAGCAAGACGACCTGCTTCCTCAGTGAGCGCCGATTTGCCGAGTGGTTCGGAGCTCGCTGTTCGTAGTGCGTCCCGTGTCTCAAACCACTCTGTATGTCAATATGTATCCACCATGTGGTCTCAGCATGCCTCATTTTGTTTTCATGGTAATACTTAATATTAGTCGGGTTGTGGGGTGTGTTGAGCGATCGAACAGAAACTCTCTGCTTGCTCCAGAGGATAATCCAGCACGGTCTGTTTGCTGTTGTTGCAGGGAGCCGACTGCTGGCCCGATGTGACCGCCAGCCATGTCCAGACCAGGCGAGGACATCACCGCCTCTACTGGTGAGTCATGCGCAGTAGCGACGTCCTTTCCTATCCTCAGCTAGTCGTCGCCGCAATATGCAGGCAACTTGTGAATGGAGTTGCCGTCTGAGGCGCGGTCTCTCGGCCGCGTCGTAACAAAACGCAACCAGACCAAGACTAACGTGGGGCTTGGGTGAGCCTCAGTGGACCAGCGTAATGTGATCTGGCTTCGCCCACATCACAAAGGCGGATCGGCCTGGCATTACACCCTCGTTCACAAGTTGCCTGCAGGTTGAGGTTTAGTTACTTACACATCAGAGTACGCATGCAGTGCGGGAGGATGGAGGGTGTGTTGGCCTTCGGGCCTTAAAAACCTGTCCATCAGCCCATGCCTGCCGTAGCCATACAAACGCTTTTATTTTAACGAACTTATGTTTTCCTCCGAATTAAAAATAAAATATAGAAGTACACTCACGCGTGTTTTTAAGACCTGTGCCACGTCGTTGCCAGGCATGTATTTCTGCCAGAGCTGATCACAAGCTATATTGAGCAGACGCAACTGGTTTTCTGGATGTGTGTGAAAGTGGCTAACTTTTGAAAAGCAGGACAAGCGTTTTCCTTTTAGTTCATCAAGAAATGATGTTACAGTGTTTATTTTGTTCATGCTTTATAATTTACTATCACCCGACCCGATCGTGTAGCAGAATGATCATGGGAGGGACGGATGTCTGTCTGTTGCTGTAATTATGGACACTGGTGTACCAAAGAGGGCCGGGATACCCTGAGTGTACTTACTGGTCGAACAATTGCTGGTAATCGTTAAGGGTACGATGCCTTTCAGGAATTGTGAGCTGTCAGTGTTAGTTGTGTCAATTTATACAAAGACAGCTTCCGCCAGGAAGCTTTATATCTACGTGATGCTTTCGCGTATACAGTTTTAACAGGTGAAGGTAAGTTTATGAAAGGAAAAAAGGTCTTAAGATTATTCTGTCTCTGGGTATCAGGTCGGGCTTGTGAATTAAGTTATTCTTCTTATTCATCTTGACATATTGGAGATATTGTTTTAGAACGCAGAGTCCCGCGCTAAAGGATGCATTAACTGTAGGATGTTGATGGTTACTTCGAACTTTTCTGAAGCCCTGGTAACGTTCTACTTCTAGGATAATCCTCCGCCTCATACAAACAAAGCTAATAGAAAAATGCACCAAAGGGACACCGCACCGGATTCGTGCGCACTCAATGTAATGTAATTTTCATGAGAACTATTTCGTACTAAGCGTTACCATCACAGTTTTTCCTCCCTATTTTTTTCATATTTAATATAAATGAAATTTTATAATTTATTGATAGAGTATAAGTAAAAGTTCATTGTAAATAAAGACAGGATACTTCTATGTTAACACACGTATAAACCGCTTTTAACACGTGGCATATTTAGGAAAGAACCCAACACGTCATACATGGGGTGATTTTTCAAAGGTTTGATTTAAAACGTGTGAAGAAACCGCGAATACACTATACCACACGTCGCAGGCCAACTTGTACCAAATAAATCTATTTGTTCCTTTTTATGAAACGCTGTTAGTGATATCCCTCGGGCATGTTCGGGGTCTTTCGTTTCAAGCAAAACTGCAGTCGTTATTCCTCTCGCACTTGGAACTATGGGGTTAATCCATGAAACTACTTTACTCAGTACATTCGTTAAAGGAGTTGGATCCTCTCTAAAGTTTGAAGTAGGGTGTTAAGGACAGTTGAGGNTTCATTTACACTATCGAGTTAGCGCAACCTGTGGGTACTCAGGTGACAGCGTGTCCCTTCAGGGATGACACCTGTTATCTCCGTCCGTGGGAGCCTGACGCAAGCACCCTTGTCCCGAAATAGAATTTCCCTCGTATTGTGAACTCGGCGCACTTGGACGTAGTACGAGGGCCGACTTCTTGTCGGTATTACCGAGCTGTGCTATGTACTGGACTGTTCTGGATACATGTAGGCACTTGCATTAACATTACCAAGTTGCGTTACGTATGCGAAGTACACGA
>NQII01000079.1:1209383-1248254 GCA_002778355.1 Clitarchus hookeri | reverse complement strand
TTAGGTACGTGGCTTGAAAAGATTTATTATCTGCGTAAGTGCATTCCTCGTCAATATCATTTCATAGTTACATTCAGAATGAGTGAACGGAAATGAATGGAATGTGGGTGTGCCAGTCGCTGATAAGCCTAACGCTCGCATGCCGTGACGTTGAATAGCTGACGTGAAGTATTTATTGTATGTGATGCGTGGCGCCTCCGTATGGTATTGGCGATAAGACGTGGCTGTGTTTCGAAACTGTCGCAGATAAATGTGTGAAACAAGGAAAACCAAGAAGTTTACCTGAACTGATCTTATCAGCGTCCATTAATTACTCAGCCAATAGGAATGTTACTTTCGTAATATGTATTTTTCATGTGCATCTTTAATGGGTCAACAGCAGTACAAGGGAGTTACATACTATATTTGAGAGCCATTATGGAGAGACAATCCTTCGAATCACCTTTTCCATCCTTGAATAGTGGATTAATCCTTCTTTACGGTTATTTCGGACACTGTTGAGGAAAAATATGGAACGCAGTGTGTCTAAGAAAAAACTATTTCGGTGTTCAACAGAAATGTCTATATTGTCCGCATAATCGTTTGTTTGCCGAATTTACAAAATTCCCCATGATTGGTTACAGCAACTGAATAAAAACATTTATTATGACCTGAGTGACGAGATGCTTTTTATAAGCGACAGGAAGTAGGGTAACCTGCTGCATGAATTGGTATTTTTAAGTGTGTATTTTTCGTTGTTGCTATTTTATAATTCAGTCGTAAATGTCTCTGTAATTTGAGGTGCAAATTAGAAGCAGGCAGAAACTCGTCACGATGCCATCAACGCAAACATTTTTCCTGTCGATTGATAACTTCGCCACGGTGGTGTAGTGGTTAGACTACTCGCCTCTCACCTACGCTAACCGGGCTCGATTCCCGGCGGGGTCACTCCCGGATTTTCGCAACTCGTCCAGTGCCCGTGTTCGCGCTCGATGTTGCACGTGAAGGGTACTTGTGACGGGTACTGTGCTCAGCGAGGAATCAGCGTCCAGTGTTTTGAGCGTCTTCATTTTAGTAACCGGATTTGCGAAAGTTTCTGCGCCTCTCGTTTATGAGTCTAGTGGTTAATGCTGATAAAGGCTGTTCACAGTAAAGCGAGCACTTTGTAAATCAACATTTGAAGAAAAAAATCACTGCCCCTTCCTACACGTACTTAACTGGCACACTGACTGGCAAGCGCCCAGTCAAGTTGGTAACGACGGAGGGAAAGAAGTTCCGTGTCTCAACGTTGAATTAAAAGTATCAGGTAAACATCTGTGAATACGGCATTTTTTTTATTTTGCTTTCTGTTTTTTTTCTTTAATGCATATGAGTATAAGAATTTCCGAATTTGTAAAACATTTACTTTTCTAATATTTCTCTGTTTCACTTTACCGCGACGCATGAATAATGTGATCAGGCCCATGGCAGTGTTACTTTTACATACAGCATGGGGGAAGAATACTCAATCTACATGCAAGTAGTAATGAGCAAGGCTTTCAAAAGGGTTCAGTTACCGGTTGTGATTCTGATATTTTGTTGATATTTATCCTTAACGGGGATATAGGGGCGTAAAAAGTTATTGATAAGAGTTATGTAATGAACACTATATAAAAGAGGTTTATTTAACATTAAGGTTGTACAATATTATTTCAATATAAATATGATTGAATATGAACGGGGTTATACTAATACATATATTAAAATATTAAATTATATTATTTTATTAAGATTTAACCAGCCACGTTCTGAGTAAAACCTAATTGGAGAGTCCCCACCTTGTTCATGATTCCGGAGGCTGATTAAGATGGCGCAAGTCGACGGCCGGACACGCCCATCTGCAGTGATCTTCTCGTTCCAATGACCCGACGACAATAGACACCGCCTACGGGCAACACTGTCCTATATCGGCTGCGTTGTCCCCGTTTACTGGCCGGTGGAGGGGGTTTCTGTGGTTTTTCGATTTCATAATTATTTTCAGCGATCACGGCCCGCGTCCTCGATAACTAAGTGAAGGTGTGATCAGGCAGGCCGCTCAACTAAGGGCCTGACCACAACTCGTGACATTTCCCCCAATGTTCACTAGCGAGGTGTCCTCATCTCGCCCTGGAGTCCGTGTGGATTATGTAGGTGATTGGGAGTTGCGGGGTTCATCTTGTGGCAGTAGGAATATGGATTGGGTTGAATTCCTCTTCGCTATGGTAGGAAATTTTTTTGCAAGGAATTACAGTAGACGGAAAAGCTAGGTATAAGGAACTGCCAGTTGCTTTCGTGCAGTCCTCGGGCGAGGTGGGCCGAACAAACGCTGTGCTGTGTGTTTGCAGTGGCCGTGCGGGCCTTGATCTTCAATACCGCTGGGTGTGCAAAGTGTCTTCCACACGGGCGCGGCAGACGACCCGCGGGCGGTTCGCGAACGCGTCAGCCTTTTTTTGAGGTTGTGAGTCGCTAACACTAACACTATGTGGCGTGAATCGTGCACTACAACAAATTATTTGCAAGGACTGAAAATTCAAAAACACTGCAGTAATAATTACAATAGAAGCAAATTGAAATGCAAAAGTATTGAACTAGGAAAACCTAAGTGCTCTCACCCCGGTACATTGATTGTTTTGTTTATGTTTTAAATAAAACTAAAATTCCTGGAAATGAAATACATGTGAATACATACAATGTAAAGGCATTGATGTAATAATATTACATGTTGAGTTATACGTGACGTCACGGTGGTTAGGATAGTGATAGGATGGTATCGTAACGTATCAAGTTATTAAATTAATTATTTAAACTTACATTAATTATGAAAAAAANAAAAAAAAAAAAAAAAAACAAAGCTGCAGCTGTTTTTTAACTACGTTTCAATACGAAAGATGGTAATTGGAGGGATACTTAAGTAACATAATGTTAGTAAATGTATTCTAATATATACTAGTATCTAAAATAATGAAACAATTGTTTAATGAAACAAACGTTAACGTATTTGACAGCAAAATGTTTCTCTAATAATTATAAGATGTGTATAAAATTCTTTTAAATTTTACAACAAAGTTTATTTATACAAGAATGAAAATCTTAAAATTCATTATGAAATATGTCGTCTCATAACTACATGTTAAACAATTCATTGTTTCATTCGTAGACAGTTTTAATGGAGTATTTTTTCTTCTTCTTAGTATTTATATTGTTGCTAGCATTGAAATACAACTTTTTTTTCTCCAAATTCTTTTAAATTTTAAAAATTAATTTAAAATATTTGTTTTCTTCCATTATACATTATAATTTACAAACCTTTGATTTTGGAGGCCTCCTATAGGTAATCTTAATATGTTTAAGTATAATTTTTTTTTATTAAGCAATAATACATTTTTATAGTAAAGTAATGTAAGTTTTACTGTTACCTGCCGGGTGCAGTGTAAGTAGTGTATGTAATATATGGAAGCCGCTGGTTACCTGTGTAAGACTCGCGAGCTGCATTAAACGGTACAGCTGATGCAGTGTAATGTGCGCGCCTTGACATTGCTGTGTGTGACGTCAGAACAGTTGGCCTGCCGCCTCTGCTACCGCGGACATTGCTTGCGCCGCCCTCCCGAAGGACTTTGGATGAGAAGATGCGACGTCACTGCTTGTTGCTGCTGTTCATGAACGTGCGGTGGTTGTTCTGAATCTTACAAGGGAATCTATTAACAGAATGCTTTCACAGCTTATCTAAACACCTAATTTGCAGTAAAATTTTACTTTAAAAAAATAATATGACTCGCTAATAGTTATTGAGGAGTAGGGTTATTTAAAATTTACTTGTTAATTTGGTCATGGTCTTATTATATGTATGTATGGGTTTATTATATTTCTGGGTGTGTCCGACTTTGGAAGCTTGCATGTTTAAGACGTGCGTTGAAGTTCATTTATTTCTGAATAGTCTTCGTCATTTATACTCCCAGGCACTAAAATCTGTATGCTAACTTATGTTTCTGTTTAAAATCAATTTCTTATGCAATGCCTACAAATGGGGACAGTTATACAAATACCTATTTGCATACTTTTTTTTCTGAAAATAATTTATTGAAGTTAGCTGTTCGCGTGGATAAAGCTCTTAATTATTAAAATGTTAATAAGTACACAGGACACCAATACACTATAAGTAGATTATAATGATATTGATTATTAAAAAGTTAAGATAGTAATAAAAAGGAGAACGTATAGATAAAGAGTAACTATAATAGTACTTCCACACACAAATAAAATGTTATGAAGGCCGAGGGACAACACATAGTATAAGTAAAACATTATGACACTGATTATGTAAATTGAAGATAGTAGAGATGAAAGGAACACATAAATAATTGAGTAGGTACTAATTGCAATTCTACTTCCACACAAAATGGTAGCATATGGGGATTGGGAAAATCTCTATGCAATGACTTACAACAGTATACTTTCAAGGTACTGTGTAATATAGAAAGGACTCACAGCAAAAATCTTATGCATCCAGATTGTGCCCCTACTGCCAGAACTCTTTCAAGACCAGTAGAGCACAGAAGAAAGGCCTCTCTGGTCGGGTCACCACTCTGCCAGAGGCCCAAAGATTGCTCCACGTCTTATGCAAAACGAAAGGTTTAACCTCCTGACAATTGGGTGGATGTGGGTAAACCGTGATCGGACCGTCACAGTCGAAGTGGGCGTGTCTCGGGTACTATTCCCATTTCGTTAAATACCCTAGACATTGCACACAATTATACCTTCTCACGTGAGGTTTAGAAGTCTGCGCATCCACATCAGGACTGGTGTGGAATTCAGCACATCCGAAAGGCCTGGGTAATGGGCTAAGTCCATGAATCACAATAATGCGTGAACCCAATGGAATCTATTCTGCCACGTGTCCGTATGGCAATGGATTGTGGGATGTGTATGAGAATATTGGGAGTATGAGGAACTTAAAATAAGAACAACACAAGTAAAGTTTAAAGTGGGCAAGGGGAAGCATTAGCATAGCACGCACTGGCACTCATTTTCGCAACACAGTGGCGCTCGAGCCGCGGGGAAGTGCTGATGCGGGAATGTGTTGTCTCGGCACCTTGCAGTTGGCTCGCGTCGCCTGGCATGAAGCTGTGACTACTCCTCCTTCAATATGGCAACTTATAACGTAATACGGGCTTTCTATCAGCATACAAAAATCTCATAGTAAACTGGCATGTCTTATTTCTATGCATTTTTCTTAAATATATGTTGACTGATGATAGTGCATAATAAAATCCTGTGCCTTTATCCGAGCGGAATAATATATCACTGCATTATTATGTCTTGTATGGAATTTATTCAATCAGCATGAGTTGAAAGTTAATTTAATGGAAATTGTCACGTGATTATGAATTACTATCACAGTAATAGTTTCATTTCAAATAACTACATCCAGCGCACAGGTGATCTATAGCTTAATTTAAATTACTAGAATGGTATTGCTGAGGTAAATATACGCAACTAGGGACTTGCGGTTCATACTGAAATTCTTTAAATTTTAATAACGTTTGGTATTTAGGTATTAAATAATTGCTTTGTAAGTTTAGATATTAGGCTGTAAAAAGTAATTTATTATTAAAACCTAATAAATTTTAAAAGTACATATTATGACATTATGTTAATTATACAACTACTTACACAAGCTCAAAGTTTTAATGTTAAAAGTGGGCGTGGCTGAAATTTTGTTATTATTAATACGGAAATTAGCGTGGGGGTGGGGAATTTATTGAAATGGAGCTGGATGGTAGAGAAGCTGATGGAAGGCAGCGAGAGGGTAGGGAGGAACTAAGCCTTCACCATTGTTATGTTTTTGGTCTTTTGTCGTCGGGTCATTGGAACGAGAAGACCTCTGAAGATGGGTGTGTCCGGCCGTCGACTTGCGCCATCTTAATCAGCCTCTGGAATCATGAACAAGGTGGGGGCTCTCCAATTAGGCTTTAATCAGAATGTGGCCGGTTAAATCTTTATAAAAAATATCATTTAATATTTCAGTATATTTGCATATTCAATCATATTTATATTGAAATAATATTGTACAACCTAAATGTTAAATAAACCTCTTTTATATAGTGTTAATTACATAACCCTTGACAATAACTTGTTACGCCCTTATATCCCCGTTAAGGACAAGCGTCAACAAAATACCAAAAACATAACATACCGTCAACAGCCTATAACATCGAGCAAGCAAGTAGAGGGATTACGGGGACTTTGGCATGTCGGGACCTGGGACGGGAGCGTCGGAGCTGTCCGTGCTTTGTTATTCCGGCTGACCTTTGACTTTGTAAACACACACAAAAATAATTAATTAAAAAAATGGTTTAATAATGTATTATTAACATTATAAAAAAATATTATTTTAAAAAATGATTTAAAAAACTTACTAATACCATTCATAAAAAAGGGGGGCATCACCCGCTCCTGGGGAGGAGGAGGGGAGAATGTTCGAAATTGTAAATTTTTGAAATAATATTTTTTATAATTTTAATAATACATTTTTAGTAATTTTTAATGATATTTTAAATTATTTTTATTTTTAAATTTTTAAAATTTTTTCAATTTTTTGGGTTTTAAGTTCAAAGGTCACTGGGTTCAGGGTCAAAGGTCCCTGGGGTCAAGATCATCTGGATACAAAATGGCCTCCGACCGATCGATAATCCCTCTACTCGATTAGCACTTTCTATACTGGGTGCGAGAATCTCGGCAAACACAAGTACACCCGACAATATTACATGATTTCAACATTGAAGTCATAAATTAATTCGGGACCCAACGGACTATGAAAACTAAAGTCATGGAGGAGATAACAGGCCACTGCCACCCCCTCCCCTTTTTGCGTACGCCCTTATCCAGTATCTTCTTCCTAAAGACGCAATACGTAAACTATATGACCGCAGAGGTGCCGCCAGTCGTCGAGATCAAAGTCGTAGTAAGGGAGCATGAATGTGTAGAATAAATATGATTAGATTCAAACAATATGCGATGTCTTATCGCAGTATAGCAGTGATAGTTTTAATTGGTAAGTCAGTTACAGTAACCAACATTTTTCTAGGTGGTGTAAGTAAATGTGTTAAGGTGAATTAAATAAATTTGGTAATAAGCTTTTAAAAATAATTTCTCTTCCATGTAGCGTATAATTTAACGTATGGAGAACTTGATTGGCATCTAGTTAGGAAATATTTTTCCATGTATTTACGCCTTACTTGAAAATGTAGAAGTTGGTGGTGGTAGAAGATTGTTTCTTGTTGTTTGATACTCATAAAAGTAAGTATTGACGTAAGAAAAACATATTTGATCGACGCATGGTCAAGGATTCCAGAAGTTTTCAGCTTATCGTGTACCAACTGTGAGAACGTATATCTTCGTGTATGTTAGCAAGGGATTCTATCATTGTTTTCTAGAAAATCTCTTATGAACTTGCATTCAGGGCGTAAATAAATAACCGCAATTCAATTGCAAAATTTGCACGAATTTATGTGTGTTTGAAGTCTAGCTCGCCCTCAAATGAATTCGTGGTATTTTTCTCTTCTTGGTTCCTGGTCCGCCAACCGCCTCTCTCGCCCAATCCCAGCTGTGCCTGTTCCACGGGAGGGACGGTGGCGCTTATGGCATTCCGTAGGCTTTTTGTCAGTAGTCCTAGAATAACATTACCACTCGGATGTTCATATAATGTGTTAATTACACTGGAGAGCAAAAAAAAAAAAACTGATGTAGGCGTGTGTAGGCAAATAACAGAGGTATGGAACCAATCAGAGTAACGCGATGCGGTCGGCAGCTAGATCGGTTACTGCTGCTACAATGACAGGTTATCAAGATTTAAGTGAGTTTGAACGTGGTGTTATAGTCGGCGCACGAGAGATGGGACACAGCATCTCCGAGGTAGCGATAACATTTGGATTTTCGCGTATGACCATTTTACGAATGTACCGTGAATATCGGGAATCCGGTAAAACATCAAATCTTCGACATCGCTGCGGCCGGAAAAAATCGCGAACGAACGGGATAAACGACGACTGACAAGAATCATTAAATGTGACAGNCGACATCGCTGCGGCCGGAAAAAATCGCGAACGAACGGGATAAACGACGACTGACAAGAATCATTAAATGTGACAGACGTGCAACCCTTTCTCATATTGGCGCAGATTTCAATGCTGGGTCATCAACAAGTACCAGCGTGCGAACTTTTTAACGGACCATCATTGATATGGGCTTTCGGAGCCGAAGGCCCACTCGTGTAGCGTTGTTGACTGCACAACACAAAGCTTCACGCCTCGCCTGGGCCCGCCAACACCGCCATTGGATTGTTCATGACTGGAAACACGTTGCCTGGTCTGACGAGTCTCGTTTCCAATTGTATCGGGCGGATGGACGTGTACGGGTATGGAGACATCCTCATGAATCCATGGACCCTACATGTCAACAGGGGACTGTTCAAGCTGGTGGAGGCTCTGTCATGGTATGGGCGTGTGCAGTTGGCGTGAAATGGGACCCCTGATACGTCTAGATACGACTCTGACAGGTGACAGATACGTAAGCATCCTGTCCGATCACCTGCACCCATTCATGTCCATTGTGCATTCCGACGAATGTGGACAATTCCATCAGGACAATGCGACACCCCACACGGCGAGAGATGCTACCGAGTGGTTCCAGGAACACTCTTCTGACTTTAGACACTTCCATTAGCCACCTAAATCACCAGACATGAACATTATTGAGCATATCTGGGATGCCTTGCAACGTGCTGTTCAGAAGAGATCTGCACCGCCTCGCACTCCTATGGATTTGTGGACTGCCCTGCAGGATTCATGGTGCGAATTGCCTCCTGCATACCTTCAGACATTAGTCGAGTCCGTGCCACGTCGTCTTGCAGCACTTCTCCGTGCTCGCGGGGGGACCTACGCGATATTAGGCAGATGTACCAGTTTTTTTTGGCTCTTCAGTGTATTTATACGTTATTTTATATAAGACATTGTTCCGTTCCAAACTGCACAGCGAGGGATATTCAAGGTAAATTGCTCAGCATGGACCTGAACATTTTGCATTTTCATTTGAGAATAAGGTCGGCGTAGAAACAAGTCTCGGTTTTCTATAGACACGCGCAGGACGACTCAAGGCCAGTAACAAACGTCCAGGAAAACAGACCGCATACCTCGCGTCGTGCTCTGGTCTGTAACTGGTTACTCATCGCGGCAGCAACCACTGGAGGTGTAAATGCTGCTCCAGTGAGTCCATATTACAGGTACCGAAGAAACCTAAATTTTCCTGTCCTTAGCCATTCTGTTCATTTCCCTTCGTGACGATATTTGTCACTCGCGGTATTGGCTCACAATAGTCCAACCATTCAGCTATTTTTCCACACCCTTTAAACTAAAGACTTGTGTTGTATGACTTTTGGTGTAACAAGATAAGATATGGAATAAAATGTTTTATGAGGTACATGAATACATTTACGCCGTTGTAATAATGTGCTGCTACATCTAAAGTAATGTTTATTACCCTGGGTACAATAATAACAAAGANACATTTACGCCGTTGTAATAATGTGCTGCTACATCTAAAGTAATGTTTATTACCCTGGGTACAATAATAACAAAGAGATTGTGTTATGCTGGCAACAACATTGGCAGGTCAGACTTGTTGGGAATGTTTAGTACTGTCCAACATGAAAGCATCAGCATTTTAATAAATAATGTTTTCCTGCCAAATTGTTTGCGTTACTAATGAAGTGACATTTTCGTTCGTAANACATCAGCATTTTAATAAATAATGTTTTCCTGCCAAATTGTTTGCGTTACTAATGAAGTGACATTTTCGTTCGTAATGGTTTTCTGCTTGTTTTAATCACCGAGTTTTACGGTTGCTGCTTGTCGAGGCCACAAAACTATGTCGAACATTTTTTAATGGCGTTTCCATACAAATAACACCTAATAAACTTACATGTATGTATATTGCTTCCAGTTTGCAGATTACTCTCCGAAGTGTTTTCAGGCGCAAAGATGGCTGAAATATGAAACAGGAGTCTTCACTGTATATATTTGTACTNGGCTGAAATATGAAACAGGAGTCTTCACTGTATATATTTGTACTGTAAGTGTGGCACACTGACGCAGAACAGTCGCTTTCTGATGTGTGACGAGTCGTCCATGTTCTGAATAACCATTTAGAATTTAAAAAAAAATTTCAAAGAAGAAAAGATTATCTCCCTAAAAAATAAGACATGTCAGTGACTAAATGACAAAAACAAATCTTTGCGTTTCATCTGCTTTTCGCATCTCATTGCGAACTTCCTTGCAAATAGACAGAGGGCAGCACGGTCTGCTCGCCAGCTGCAAGCGCCGCACAGTATTTTATTTGACCTAAAAACCTGGCCAATAATGTTTTTTTTTAAACCGGTTCCCACCCCTTTGTTAGGTTTCTTCGAAAAGCCAGGCAGCTACAGCAACGAAGGGTGAAAACCACAAAGCCTAGCGCGATTCACCGCGCCATNACCTAAAAACCTGGCCAATAATGTTTTTTTTTTAAACCGGTTCCCACCCCTTTGTTAGGTTTCTTCGAAAAGCCAGGCAGCTACAGCAACGAAGGGTGAAAACCACAAAGCCTAGCGCGATTCACCGCGCCATGTTCTCAGTCGGAAGTTACCCTTCGCTTAGAGTGTTGTGTGACTTGTCGATGTGCTCAGATTTTAGTGTTTTTATAAACTCTTGTGGTTTTATGCATAAACATTTACTGGTTGTTTTTGTGATGTTTTCATGTATGTAACTTATATAACACTACTTTTATGTAATGAAAATCTAGCAAATTTGAGTCAGCACGGCTGACAACATAGGTGTGTTCAACTGTTTGATATATGTGTACTTTAAAATATTTACTAAGGTTTTTGTTATACTTCTGAACATTTCTAAGCTCTGAAAACTATTGTGTAACATGAAGTATTTAGCACGCAAAACAGTTATAAAAAAAACAGCCGCCTGAAACCGCCCCCTTTTTTTAAACAATTTTTTTGGTCCATACCCTACAATAGTAATTTTTTTTATATTCAGTTTTTTGTTAACAGGGCCTTCTGGATTGAGGTTATGACTCGAAATTAGTTATATACCATTATGCAAAGGTAAAATGAGTCAACGTTTGATGGAAAGCTTCAATTTATGGAGCAAGACATTATAAGTAATTATGCTGAAGATGATCCACTGCTATCTGATGTAAAGCAAAGGCTGCTTTTAACTTCAGAACCCCTAATTACAGGAATGCGATGCTTTTCACATAAGAAAAAAAAGCCATTATCATCTGATGTTCAAAATCTGTTATCAGAAAGTGACCTAATAATTGTAAATGTTTTAGAATATAGTAGTAGTGACGAATAAATGCTTCGTTTTTAAACTAAATCGTTGTGTTATTTTTTTTCACTCCACAATTTAAACAAAAATGATGTTCTGTAGCTGTTAGTGGCATAAATATTTTTGGCCAGGTTTTGAGACCAAATACGACACTGTGCGCCGGTCGCGTTGCACAGCTTCGTGCCGCGTGATTGCGAAACCCACTCTAGAGTGCGCTGGCGTCGAGAGCCCAAATGGCGTACTATGTTGATGGGTTGCTTACCTCCCCCTCCGTACCGCTGCTCAGCTCGCGGTGCTCCAGGGCGAGGCTGGAGCGCGTGTATTCCCAGTGCGCGTGCGCGAAAACAAGCGGCGGCGGAATCCGGGATGCCGAGCTCGGAATGGGGGCAGGTTTGTTGACGCTGCGGGAGGAGCTCGCGCTCCAGACAACAGCTTGGTTTCGAGGGCAGCTCGTGTTGTCGGAAGAGCCGCTAGTCCCGGACACTGGGAGAACGTGTCCCTTCCTTACAACATGCAGGCTGTTCGTAGTAAGCTGAGCACTTTAAGGCTCCCGTCTACCTAGCGCATAGGAGCGATAAGGGCGACACTGCCACGCACATCAGGCGCGTCATCGCCGCTAAGCGCGAGGCTCTCAAAAAGCGCGCAGTGTTCTCGTCGCCGCACTGCGTGCACCTACGGGACTTTCAGCGGTGACCCTGTTATTACATTGGTGGAAAGTCTGTAGGAAGGTTCGATGTAGAGCCGTTAAGTAGTTTGGTGTGGATCTGAAACGTATGTTTTGAAATGTAGCACTTTGGAAAAGCAGTTTCTAGCCATTTTGGAGTACTGTCCTAATGTGCGTGACGTGACGTCTTGAAAGCACTAGATAGGCGTGAGTCTTACACTGTGCCTGTGTGTATCCCACCGCCATATGTAACATTAACATTATACTCCGTACCATGTAAGTTGGCCAGATTCTGACAGGTCTGCGAAAGTAGCGCCACTGTTTACATCTAACTACGTATCCATCCGCCATCAGCTGATCCGCCACACGGCAACGGTGTTGTTTATTTTCATGCTGTCATCAGCCGATCCCCTTGTCAATGTACTGTTCGTGGGACGTTTTAGGCAAACTTGCTGCAATTGTAGTAATAGTAATGTGTACGTAAATCATTAATCAGTAAATTGTTATGTTAAAGGGCAAAAATATTAATAATAAATTTAAAATGTAATGCTAAACAAATTTTAAGATATTTTAGACTGACATCTGCCTAAAAAAAATTTGTAGGTTATAAAATTAAAAATATAAAACCATGAAAAAATTTTAATATTTTATAACTCTTTTTTAATTTGTCTGAGACAGTGAATTTGGGATAACATTTGCGAAACGGTAGTTGTTGCTATTATCACTCGTCGGACATTATAGATAATATATTCGAGTTGGAAATATGTGACTTGGAATAACGTTAGAATTGCTTAAAAACTATTCACGCGTGTCCCACTTTCTTCGGGAACAAGGAAATGGGTTTTCGGAGAACAATATAGCTAATAATTTACATAGACGAACGATTACCTGCCGAATAGAAATTATTAATATTCAAAATCGCTGTACACGAAATATATGTTACTTTAAAAATCATGCAGAGCTCGCGAAAAATAAAACTATTTGTATATGTTTGTAAATTTGTTATATATTGCACATGAAAGGACGGAAGTTATTCTTTTCTGGCTGGTAATGCTTCGAAAAAGATCCGATAGATGGCGCACACATCATGTCAAAGCGAGATCTGAGCCGCTTACTTTGCTCAATAGGTTGCGNATGCTTCGAAAAAGATCCGATAGATGGCGCACACATCATGTCAAAGCGAGATCTGAGCCGCTTACTTTGCTCAATAGATTGCGTGCTATGGTTTATAAGTAGGTATCATCTCTGCTCTCTGCGTAAGGCGCCAGCAATGGATGCTAGCCCTCAGTGTTAGGGCGTAGGAATATGTTGACACGACTATCCCTAGGTCCAATTTACCCAATAAATTCACCTTCTTTGCGAGTTAACATATGTCCGTTTTATTTATGCTTAACAGGGCCACTTCTACATGAATACACGAGACAACTCTCCTCTCCCCTTTTTCTACGTAGGCTACGTATTGCTTGACGCGGCGATTTGCGTCGTGGGGAGCACGATTCTTCACACTTGCTGTATGACTCTACTTATCTGACTCGAGGCGCTGGTCTTCTCTCGGCCGGCGACCTCTGGACCGCTTCGTCACTCTGTAGGCAGACTGGGACGTCTGGGCTGCGACAGGTCCTCCTGGTTGGCGTCTCGACGCCTCCTCTCGTACTGGCTCTGCTCCGCACACCTCGTTTGACGTCCTACAACTAACGTTGACGTCTTGATGCATTCTCGCGAACTCGTTTTTGCCGGCTCCGGTCCACACTCCTCGCTTGACGACGTCTGACTGATCTGGTTCCTGCCTCTTCCTCCCGTTTTTGTAAGCTCGTTCGCCATATTGAACTGGCATCATCTCTGCACGTGGCCGCGCTGCTCGCCGTGTCCCCTGGGTCGTAAAACACGTGTTCGGCGCTCCGGCGCACATGGGTCCGGTGTTGTACCTCGATTCTGGCCTAGAAGTTTAAGTGCTTCGTCCTGCACGTGCTGGGACACTTGGTGGGTCCCTTGGTCGGCGCACGTGTTTCTTCCGCTGCCTCTGGATATCGTGTCGCTATTATTCCAGCCCGCCCGCCAAAAGCTCTCATTGTTTATTGCGGTAGCCAGCCTGGTATAGACGCAGCCGATGGTGTGAGCTCGGCGTCCCTTGTCAGCTGCGAAATGCAGCTGTGCCTGCCTTCCTCCGCATGTGGTCTCTACGCCACGTGTTCATTCCGCCGAGCCATCCTGGCGTCATTCTTCCCGCACACCCGCCAAACCCTTAGTATTTATTGCGGTCGTCCGCCTGCGAGTTTCGCCAGTGTGTGTCTTCTGACGAATAAATATCTTTAGGGACGCGGGATGCGTCACTACTGTTAAGTAAAATGTCTCTCAAATTTGGTCACTCAAGTTACCTACGTATGTGAACTTTAATAAAGAAAAGATTTTTAGACATATATATGTAGTCCCAGATACATGCAAGAAACTGATAGCAAAGTCTTTGATCTTTGGATAGTTTTCTTGTGGAAGGAAGTTGCAAAACTGACCAAGGCTGCCTTCTTGTACTTCATGGTGTCAGTAGCCTGCAGATCAGAAAGTTCCAGTTGCGATAACAACTGATGATCTTCAGTTTCACAATATAATGGGATTCTGGAAAATCCTGATTCCTTAGAACGTGCATCTACTCTTAGAACCTGTCTGAAAATTGTTTCTTCAGACAACCTGACATTTTTGTTGCAAACAAAAGAAGAATCTTGTTCACCATCCGATGACTGGCAACTGACGAAGCGTGCAAAATTTATGTGAAATATGTTATTCAAAAATAGCAGTTTCTTTCGAAAAGCTTTGACATGTGTATAAAGATTGCAGATAAGAACTNTCATCCTTCTCTGCTTCTGTATCTGTAGTAACGCATTTGAACCGAGAAATAGGAAGGGTGTACTTTTCAGGTAAACTTTTCTGCACCCCCTTGAATATATCCTCGCCAGTTTTGCCATGCAAACTTATCAGATCTGCTAGTTCTTCAGTTACTTCAAACTCTCTGTTCACACCTCTAAACTAAAAAACAACAAAACTTGAGCCGTGTCGGAGACATCTGCAGACTCGTCCAAGGCTATTGACAACAGCAAACCTTTTGATACGTTTTCTGTTAATTGAGTTGAAAAATTGCATTCAATACTTTAAACTTTACGTGCCACTGTGCTTGGTGAAAGACTAATATATTTACATTGTTCTATTTTGTCAGGAAAGAAGTCTTCCGCCATAATTAACACGCAGTTCTTTATGTAGTCTCCGTCGGTTAATGGCTTACCTCTTTAAGCGATTTCCCTTGCAGTTCGTATAATTACTCATGTAACAGCTTCACTTACTTGAAAACTTTTATTGAAAGTGTTTTGTTGAAAACAAAGCTCACGTTTTAATTTTTCGAATTTATGCCCACGCACCTTGTCATAGAATTTATAAAAAATTTCATAGTGCTTTTTTTTTTGTAGTGACGACGAATATAAGAACAGCAATGTATGGTCTGATGAAACCACAACAAACACGTCTGTGTTGTTTATGAACAAGAGAAGATCGAAAATACCACGTGTACATGTTTCAGTAATTTAAGTAACCCTATCTCCGAAGGTCAAATGTTGCGTCTTATCAGTGTTAAGAGCGCTAGAGAAGCAGCAGCTTTTTGAATATCGGAGGGAAAATTGTTTTTGACTCTAAAAAATCGCATGAATATAGAATTACCACGCAGGAGATGATGATTCTCAGATTCCGTGAATCGATGTGTTTGTTTCTCTTATTGTTTGTGATCGAACTGAAGTTGACTAGTTGACTAGTTTTTCTGTTATTTTCGGCACACGCCGCGGGCCGGAGCGGACCGTACAGTTTGCAGTCATATTTCTCTGAGATAAAGAAAGCTGTTCTCGGGTATTCGACGTGTGTGTAAATGAGCGGAGTTGGGCGACTATTAAGGCGACTGTGTAGCTGCGCGGTCAAGGTCAAGAAGCGAGGCAGCAACACTAACACGCACATAGTTCCTCATAGCTCCTACGCACAAAGCGTGCAGTGTTTCGTCGTGGTGCTGGACTGTGCAAAGTGGATCTGCAACACACTGTCACACTTCGTTACACGCGTAGGAAGCCCACAGGTTCAACTGCGCCTCTCTATACTTATACTTTTCTCTCGCCGCTTAAGCAAGCCTTCAAAATGCGAAATTTGTCAATTTACAAGATTTTTTTTTTTCCCCATGAATACACTTAATATGATAAAAGTAAAAATATAGGACATATATAATTGTTTTTTACATTTTGACTAAAAGTCTTATTTTTAAAACATTTATTTACCGAGATACGTGCATCCCCGCAAACAACGATTTCACATAAAATGTTTCCGTACATAGTGAGGTGAGAAAGGGGCAGTGCTGGAATGCAAGGGTGGGGGAAACGGGAGATCCCCGAGAAAACTCGCCTGCCACATGCAAAAATCTAGGAGCGACCCCATTGGGAATCGAACCCAGTTCGCCTAGGCGGGCGGCGAGTAGTCTGACTACATCACGCAGCCCCCGGTAACAATGAGGTAGGCCTATTGTCAGTACGTTGTTTTTGATGACGCCATTGGTATAATCCATTCACGGTATCTTCGATACTTTTGAAAAGAACCTCTGAAAAATCACCCTAGGAGTTACATGTTCAATTGGTTATAAAAAAATGGTATATGGAAAAAGGTTTTGTCTTGCTTTTAGCACTGAAGCACTATATAAATTGGTTGTTTTAAGTTTTAAGTATATTTTTTCAATAAATTTTAATAATTTGTTAAAAGTCCGTAAGAATTAACAACGGATTTTGAAGGGACATGTTGGTTATAGCTGAAAAGAAATAGTTCGTAGGTTAAATATTAATATGTATAAATTTAATGCCGTAATTGTAAAGTTAATATTGCTAAACTATATATTTACATTTTTACGTAGCACTCATGGGTAAAGATTTCACCGTTATTAATTGAAATTAAATAAATTTCAGTTGTTGTCCAGCGGACTCGTACACTCCATCTTGTTCGTTTGGGCACGTTTTTTTCAGAAGTATAACCACGCCATATTGGAGACGCTGAATTGTGGTTATAAAACTAACGTAACACATTCTTTCTGCTTACAAGATAATTCTCGGTTAAGATGTAAATTTAGTATTAGCGTTGTTATTTCTGCAGTTTATCAAATAAACGTGCAAAATATAGAAAGGCATTTGAATATTTCCGTTACGTTATTCCCTTCGCAAAGAATGCAAAGGAATCGAATTTTGGTCGCCGCCAACTGATAATCGATTATTTTCGAAAGCTTTTTGTGGAGACCAAGAGATGGCAGCACATTAGCGTTGGTTCTTCAGTGCCAAATGTTAGCCGTGACTCGTCTTTCCGCCGCATAGTGTTGTTTTTATGTTGCAGTGAAGAAGCGCGACAGTTCTTGATGGAACAGAGATGTACCTACACCGCAGGTTTCAAAATGAAAGTGATTTTGTTCGCTGAAGAGTTTGGAAATCGAGCCGCGGGCCGTGAATTCGTAGTAAATGAAACGTTAGTGCGGGGCTGGAGGAATTTTTCTCACTTATAAGTCGCACCCCAAGTTTTCAATAAATTTTTTTTTAAATAAAATGTGCCACTTATATGCGATAAAATACGGTACCATTTATCACAGTGAAATCTTTAACCTGAGTGCTACTTCCAAAAGTTTATTATGTAAAATTTAACTTTTTCCTTACAGCAAATATGTAAATAAATCTTAATACAATAAGTAAACTTTAATTAAATTATATAATTAACAGTTCCGATATATACTTCAATCTACCTTTTTGTATGTATTACAACATTTCGCTAAATTGATTAGCATTTTTTAGACATTTAGAGAATTTTATTAAAGTATATGACAGTTGAGATTACATGGCATTGTTTCTCTTCAAAAATAAATTTTGGTAGTTCCCACATGGACACTGTTAATAAAATATTTGACAGTTCCCACAAGGCACTGTTTGTTTACAAAATATTTGACAGTTCCCACATGGCACTGTTTACAAAACATTTGACAGGTGTCACATGGCAATGTTTTGTTTACATACTGCGGAAGGATACATAATCGGGTCCCTGAAAGTAGATATTTAGCAGGGTTTCAGAAAATCTTGAAGTTACCGTGAATACATTATAGTAAAGCAGTCCAATGTTGGAACACAGGCTACTGCACAGCTCGTATGAGCACTCTGCCTGTGGCTGTAGGCTGTTCGTGGCAAACTGAGGACTTTTAAATGCCCTGCTTAAGATCTACTTGCGCACATTGTGTATTCTTCCGCCATATGTAAAATTAACATTGCCATGAGCCTGGTGGCGTTATCTGTGCGTCGGTAATGTGAAACTGAAATATTACACAAGTAAATATTTAAAAAAATTGGCTAATTCTTACAGTTAGATGCATTTAGGGCAAAAGTAATAATTGCTGTGTTCACAAATGCTTACGTGACACTTACGTGAGCGTTGAGACTGGGACTTCTTTCCCTCCGTCGTTACCAGCTGTGCTGAGCGCACGCAAGTCCGTGTCCCCTGGCAAGAGATGTGCAGGTAAGCAGTGAGCAGGTCATATCGTGTGTCTGCGTATGAAGAAGAATCTGCATGTCGTGGGCGGCCTGGGAGGATGAATGGCGGCCCGCTGGAAATAACCTGCGCATAAACACCTCTGGGCGGCGGCCGCAGCGTCCCTGCCCCGCCCCGCCCCGTCCTGAGTGTGGCATGTCCACTGTCTCCCCCTCCCCCCCATATATCTACGTTATTTAGTAGCAAACTGTCTGCCCGGCGTTTGTGCGCTTCGAGCCGAGGACTGGAGGGCTGCACTGGCTCTGAAACGGCAACGAGCCTCTGTGAAACTTTCACCAGCCGACCTGTCGTTTTACATGGCTGCCACTCATCTGGAAAACAAGGAAATGTCGGGGAATTTCTAACAAGTTAGCTAAATGTCAGTGGATTCTACGATACGCAATACTATATTTGGCCGCTCTATCATCAGTCGTGCACCGCTACCTGAAGCGTCGGCTTTTTTTTCCCTGCGATTTATGTAGGGAGCAGTTTCGTAAGATCAGATAAGTATTCTTGGTGTAAAAGTGTGTTGTAATGCAAAGGCGTCAATCATTACAGAAAAAAAATGGAAAATGTCAGGGGGTGAAGATATTTTTTTGTCTGGGAATCGGGGATATGTCGTGGAATTTTCCAATGGAAAAAAGGTGGCAAAGCTGTTTGAGGCGTGAATTGGACAAATGTGTGTTTCAAGCCCTCCTAACCATATGTAAGAGGAAGTGCAAAAAAAAAAACTGAATCAAATATAGAAATTGAATAATTGACTTTAAAAAATACCTCGAGATTTTAAATATTAGCACACACAAAAAAAATTTCCGCTTNGTAGAAATTGAATAATTGACTTTAAAAAATACCTCGAGATTTTAAATATTAGCACACACAAAAAAAATTTCCGCTTAAAAAAATAGGGGAGTTAAAGAAAATAGGTTTACGCTTCACCGACAGTCGTGTCCCGGGGGAGTGTGGTGCACTGTGTAAGGTCGACTGCAGTTACCCGGCCATGGTTGGGTGATAGGGTTCTGTAGTACACCGATACACACTAGCGCCCCTAGCAGGCTGTTTACCCATGGTCACTGCTCCTGCACGGGAGGGGGAGTGGTCAGTTGCGTACTCACAGCTCTTGGGTACATACAAAACAAATTCATCCCCTACACATCAAGGAAGGGAGGAGGGGGCTTCTTTTTTGCAAACATTTCTCGTGTAGTTTTCAAAGTCCTTTTGATCCATTCCTACCCTTTGTTGCTAATAACAATTTTCTTTTTTCTTAATAAGTCCCATGCAATTTTGCAATTCTTTTATTTCGAGGGACTTTTCATGGTGCTATGGTGTTTAACCCCTCCCTTCTTAGCGTGAGTTAGCTAGTAAGCATGGGAGGTAACAATTGTCCCAGTCACTGCCACGTTTGTCCAATCCAAGAAAACCGCTATGCAATTTCCTTATTAGTTCTCCCGTGCCTAGATGCGCGGTGTTCAGCCCTGAGTGATTCAAAAAGTGTTAAGAAACCGCGAATAGACTATGGCATGTTATATCTATTAAACAATTTGAGAAAATTGAACCAAACTTTGTACACTACCAGTATTCAATTAAAGCATCAATTCTGCATAGAGATTCTCTTTTTCCTTTCTTGTGGAAAATAATGCCAGGCGAGAAAATATAACATTTTGCCATATTTCCGGAGCAATTAAACTAATTTCCACCAAATGTTTCACAATATCAATGATACAGAAGGCCATGTAAAGTTACACGATTTAAGTGGGAGTCAGGCATTGATTTTCGAAATTGTGGCCACATAAATAGAGGATGATTATAAAAGAATACTCCAACTTTGAAGGTCTATAATATCAAAACCAAACAACCTACAACCTTGATTGACCAATCAAATGAACCGTGGAACCATGAAGTTTGTTTACCATACATTCATAAATGTTCAATGTGACCACCAAGAGCGGTCCGAACGACATCTACCCGATAATCAAACTTGTCCCACAATCTTGTCAGCATGTCCGGTGTTGTGATTCTCGTTTTGAGGTCGTCAATGTTAGCCGGAAATGGTGGACGAAACACTTGATCCTTTATGTACCCCCATAGAAAAAAAATCGCACGGGGTAAGATTCGGGCTTCTTGGAGGCCAGTGATGAAGAGCCTGGTCACCAGCTGCTCCTCGACCAATCCAGCGTTGCGGCAACGTCTCGTTCAGGTATCCGCGAACAGCTAGGTGCCAATAGAGTGGCGCGTCATCCTGCTGGAAAATGAAGTCCTCCGCCGCCTCTTCTAACTGAGGAAACAACCACTCTGTGAGAATGTCCAAATACGGGATTCCAGTAACAGCGGGCTCGTGAAAAAAGAAAAAAGTGCGCTAGTGTTCAGTGGTTTCATGTGGAGACTCCTGACCCCATATCCGCCCGTTGTGCCGGTTCACCTTACCATTTGTATGGAACATCGCTTCATAGCTAAAAACCAGCTTAGATATGCAGGCATCGTCTACCTCGTTCTGGGCACATAAAGGAAACATCAGACCGTCCCCTTCACATTGACGTGTCGAAATAGAGCTCGCTTCCCCCTCACGTCCTCAAACCGATCGTTACGAACCCCATCCAAACTGTCACCGGGCATTCTGACAAGATCGTGGAACATGTTTGATTATCGCGTAGATGTTGTTCTGGCTGCTCATAGTGGTCATATTGAACATTTATGAATGCATGGTAAACAAACTTCACAGTTCCACGGTTCATTTGATTAAGTTCATATAGAACTTAAAATGGACAAATCACTTGATTCCCAACAAACTCTACACATACGAAGTAGCGCTATGGTAGGTCATGTCAACTTACGTGTTTGAAGAGCTACACGCACTTATTTTCGAAATGATGGCCGTGATTTATTTAAAGTTAGTGAACCCTATCATTCAAAACAGTAGACTGATTACATCCTAAGTTGATGCTCCGAATCCTACCCACGTGATGCAGTTGATTACACTAAATTTTTTTTTACGAAGTTTACTCGGTTCGAGTGCCGGGTAAGGCGTGTGTGTATATGTAATTGTCTCGGTACTATTGCATGTGTTTCTTGTTAATTATATTGCTGTCAACCAGACATTTATACCCACCTACTATCTAAGCTTTTAAGAATTCCATTGAAAATAATTTTCACCCATGTAGAGGAAAGTAGGCTCCTCAGTTATATCAGTAAATTCTTTTTTGTAATGTTTTGTTCTACTTGGGGTCTCAAATTAGCTGTACTATTGTTATTTTTAATATGGTAATATAGAAATATTCTAATTAAAATTTCTGAAAAAACGTAGTAAATTCTACTTGTTTAAAAAACTTATTTATTACAGTTTTTTTGAGTGTTTTTACTAGTTGTCCACCTTTACTTTCAAAATCGTGTAATGCGTTTGTGTTACGCGTGTATTTGTATATCGTATCGTTTCTTTAACAATCTCTAACGGAGTATTATTTTACACTCAAATTACGTGGCTGGACCCATATCGAAGCGAGTAACAGTTTCTTTAAGATACTGAGTCGGTGTCGTATGTGTGCTCGGAGATATGAACCAGTATCCCCACCGAGCAGTTGAATGTGCTTCGCGGGACCATTCCGAACATTGGCGAGCCATTAGCTACAGTCTCCAAGCTGCCATAAGTAGAAGGAACATCTGCGTTATTTACAGTCACGAATGCCGTGCGTATTGCCGACTTCTTGCTTATTTTGTTTATCCGTCCGTTGTGCGCACGTATATAGATGTTGCCATGTAGCTGCCACCTACGATACTACATTTTACGTTACGTTGCTGTAAAAATCGCGTAGGGAACACTTGGTGAAGAAGCAACTTATAACAACTGTGGTCTACAAAAACGTACTTTCGATATAATTTATCTTTTTATTGATAAATGATAAAGATTCTTTAATGTTGACTAATGTTTTTAGTTGGTTTTTAGACAGTATTGACAGAATACATTCTATTAAGTGAGACTCCATGAACACGTTGTTTTCGTTAATGAAGCTGTCAGTCAAGACTACCAGTGCACTGAGCGTGGTTCTCATTTTCTCCCGTCGTAAGCACGACTAATCTCGTATGGCGCGCCTTCTCAAAAAGCTATCAAATGTGGAATTTTACGCCCGTTATAACTTGACCTAGTTACGTCGTATTTGCGTCATCGTATAATTTAATTATGTCTAATAATAGCGACTACCGAAGACGTTATTTTAAGAACATTTACGATCGTGATCGAGTTAAGTGTGCTACATATTTAATGTTTTCAAGTGTTGCGAGTTTATATTTTAAGAAGGGTATTACAAAACTCATTTTGTGTTATCAACTTACAAATGAACGTACCTTAATGTCTACTCATACCAATAAGCAGAAGTACAGCTGCAGTACCATTGCGGGAGTAATGTGTTATAGATTCACCGTTACCGAGGCACTTCACCTTTCAAACAAGACACCTCTCAAGGTAGTTTCTACGACTCTATAGAAACGTCATGAAATCCCCCAAGGAGTTAAAAATTTTTTGCATAATGCTATTTTAAGTAAGAGAATAACTTATCACTTTTAAAAATCGAACGCTGCACCAGTAAGAATTCAATTGCATCGGTTTTTCTTTATTTTTTAAAGAATCCATTACGTATGGTTGTGAGGGGTGCTATTAAACTATAACGGGCGTTAACACAGTTGATTCATAGTAAATCATTAGTTTTTTTTTAATTTCACATGGGAAAAATAGACAAATATAATAATATTATTTAAATTCAAATTAAACTTTTATAGAAGTAGAAATAAAAAGTACCGTCGCCTCTCCTTAACCTAACNTTAATTTCACATGGGAAAAATAGACAAATATAATATTATTTAAATTCAAATTAAACTTTTATAGAAGTAGAAATAAAAAGTACCGTCGCCTCTCCTTAACCTAACTTTTATTACGTAGTTCTTAAAATTAAGATTTAACGTTATGATCAGTCCAAAGTTTTATAAACTGTCAAAAACACCCAACCACATTACTTTGGAGTTTATCTTGTACCCAGCTCGGTTCTGATCTCGTAACTTTTATGGTTGGAATATGCAGCTTGCCGTCAGCCATAAAAACTTACTGAACGGCCATCATCTGGCGAAGATGTGAATTAATTTTACTTGTGTGGTTTTAGAAAATAATTTGGGTCTTTTTTCTCTTGACGTTTTCCTCTTAACTAAGGGTGACTTTGGCACTAAGGGGTGACTTTGGTCCTATTATTGGAATGTATTTACTTTTGTAATTATTAATAACGAAATGTTTTGTTATCTTGCTGCTCTTATCTAAACTACAAAACAGAATTAAAAAATTTGTTTCTAACAGCTGAAACAGTAACTAGGCTTAATTAAAATATGTACCAAAGTCAGCTCTTAGGGCTAGAGTCGGCCCATCGTACGGTACTTGAAGGCACAGTGGCTAGAGTGGGCAGCACAGTGGTTGGCCACAGCCTACTGGGCAGCTAAGTGGGGAGGACAGATCATGCCGTGTTGACACCACCAACCCTGTACTGCCCACCCCTAGCACACCAAGGCGAGTACTGATACAGCACCCCAGCCTACGTAGTACATCAAGTCCCGATACACATTCATACTGCATTTCTGCTATGTACACATCGTGCTCTATGCTGTCACCAAGCTTCAGAGTCACTTTCCTCTTTCCTATAATTGGTGTCGGCTCACCTGCTACTGTAGTCAAATAGCATTGTTCCATGCTGCCGTGCGATCGCCCGGGGGGAGGGGGGGAGTTACGTCTATACGTTCTTTGACCTTCACGTGACTGGCCGTCAACCTTCTGCTTACTCTTAGTCACGGCGTCTGCCCTCCCTGAGAAGATAACGTATTATTATATTACACCAATAGATTTTAACTCGCCGAGTGTTCAGTGTAATGCCCTTCAATCCCTGATTGGTTAATAAAATGGAAAGTTACAAAAAATCAACAGTATGGCAAGCGCCTTTTGTGAAACTCAATAAACATATATTCATGCATGGATAACTTTAAAAAAATTATAGGTGACTAATAAGTATCTTCACTTAAGAAATATTGTACATAATCCTTCATCGGTGGCGGATTTAGAGACCCATTAATGAGAGAGCTACTTAGGCGTGGGGCACTCTGCATTGTGCTCAGACCACACGTTCGCCAGTATGTGTCAAGTTTTACTAATACATATAAATGTGAGTACTTGGTGGATAAGCTATCACAATACTTTTTAAAATATCCTGTTTCTATACAAAGTATATGTACTAATACTGCAAGAAATATCTAATTTTTTCCAGTGTAAAATATAGGGTCTCAAACCCCCTNTACACTGTGTACACTCCTGGGATGTTTGTCCAATTTAAAGTCCTAAAAAAGTACTGAATACGTACGGAAGTGTCACGTGTTGCCAAAAAAAACGTAGTGTTAATGCCAATATATCTGTAACCGGCATAGTTTTCCTGAATGTGGTGCCTTGCCTTGAAACCTTTGGCCCGACCAGATTAGTTACAATTTCAGATTCAACCGGAGACATTCTCGTGAAATTTTTATATTGTCTATTACCCGACTGTACTTTCAGAGTTGCTAATAAATGTGAAGTACCGTACACTTATCTGTCTGCTTGCTAATAAATATGAAGTGTTGTACACTTATCTGCCTGCTTGCTAATAAATGTGAAGGGTTGTACACTTATCTGCCTGCTTGCTAGTAAATGTGAAGTGCTGTACACTTATCTGCCTGCTTGCTAATAAATGTGAAGTACTGTACACTTATCTGCTTGCTTGCTAATAAATGTGAAGTGCTGTAAACTTATCTGCCTGCATACAGTTCTGTTCGCCATAAACGTCGCGGTTTTTTCTGCTTTTAAGAGCTGCTGTAGCCACTTGCACATCCATCTCAATAGCTTTCTGCACACTTAACCCGCTGAACACAACGGAACAAGGCGTTCTATCAGCATTCCTCATAAACAAGCACCATAATGTTAAACGCNTTATAAATATATATGTACGCTGCTGTAGCCACTTGCACATCCATCTCAATAGCTTTCTGCACACTTAACCCGCTGAACACAACGGAACAAGGCGTTCTATCAGCATTCCTCATAAACAAGCACCATAATGTTAAACGCTTATGATAGGTATTCTGTTATACCCCTCAACGTCCAATAAAAACTCTTGCCAAGCGTTTCTTGGTTGTAATTCCGTATATTTTAATACTTATCTGAAAAACCAAATACATAATACATTCCAAAACTAACATCGACGTTTGTTGTTGCCATCTGATACTACATGTTGCCAAGCAGCCCTTGCACGCGTCCTTGACACGCTTCATTGTTACGGTACGTCGCGCGGGTACGGGTGACTTATTAAGGCGTGCAACAACGCAGCCTATTACGCCGTTGACATGGCCACGGGGTACGTGCTACGGTGACCAATGTGAGGCGCCTTCAGGCTCGCTCGTGGGAATGCAACAGCAGAGAGCGTCTTGGCGGGACGGCTGCAAGTGTCGGCGCCTGGGTGTGAACAAGGGGAGGGAGCCGGCGCCACCCTCGCCGTATCGACCGTGCTGCCAGCCGCGAGGAGGAGGGGAGGGGGCGCTATTTTTAGCTCAGGACATGATGTTCCCATGGCAGCATTGACCGACCGCGGCACGCAAATAGAACTCGCCTGCTGCGGCTGCTGCAGCGAGACCTCCCTCACCCCCCCTTTCCATTCCAGCTCTTCGTCGCACTCCATCACAACCACCACCTGCCTCCCCCTTTGTGGCAGGGCAGACGTCCTCGCCACCCCACAGCGATAAGCCCCGGCTTATATACTCTGCCGCCCGAATACAATTACACGGCCGGTGAGATAGCTCCAGCATTCGCGAGGCCACACGGGATAGAACAAACTGAAGGTGGCGTGAAGTACACTAGAGGCCATGCTGCAATTACCGTGTACCTGGGTCTTTAGTGTCACTATGTACTGTACTCTCCAACGAGACCAAGGCGTACATACAAATAGGCTGCCCACAATTGATTTGTTCAAAGGTGTCCCATCATGTACACTACGAACAAGAAGTTACTGATGTAACAAATGAGCCTACTTTACTCTACATGGGTGGAAATAATTTTGAATGAAATTCTTAAAAGACTATATGGTATGTATGCCTTGGTGTCTCTTTGACAGTAATATCATTAGAGATAGAACCAGAAACATATGGAACAGTAGTGAGGCAATTACAAATCTATTCGAGTCTTACCTGGGACTCGAACCCAGAAAACCTCGTACCATAAGCTAGCGTGCAATCAACTGCATTGTGGAGGTATGATTCTGAGTATCAACTAACATTTAATAACCTGAAATGTTTACAGGGCCATCATTTTGAAAATAAGTGCCTGGACCACTTGAAAAACACGTAGGTTTTTACCTACCGTAGCACTACTTGTGTTCCTGGATATTGCATAGAAACTTTATTTTGTTATTGGGTGCTATCTTAATTCATTGCCTAAAAAGACGTTCTCTATACTATTCTCCTAACAGATACTGTAAGCACACAAAGTTTGGATAAAATTGGTTAAATTGTTTAATAGATGTGCTAAATTTATCTAAATTATTTATAAGGCAGTCATTTTGGAAATCAGTGTCTGACCCCGCTTAAATAATGTAAAGTTTACATGGCCTTCTGTAACACTACTGGTGTGCTGAATGTTGTGGAAATTAGTTGAATGGTTACGGAAATATGGCAAAATGTTCCATTTTCTCACCTGGCACTATTTTACAAAAAGCCGGCATGGAAAATCTCTGTATGCATAATTTGTGCATCTAATGAATTTTGCTAGCAATCAAAATTTAATTAAATTTTGTTGAATTTTTAATAGATATAACACTAATATAGGGTGTAATTTATTTATATTAATGTCATTAAAAAAAATAGGGCCTGCCGCACCTAAAACAGGTAAGTTTACATCCTCTGCGGTAGCACTACTTGCGTGTAAAATTAGGTGGAAATCGGCTGATTCGTCCTCAATTATGGATAAAACCTCAATTTTTCCATGTGACGATCTTCATAAGTTGATGACAGAAATGTTATGTACTAGCACATTCCATGATTGTAATGAATACTGCAGTTTANTATGTACTAGCACATTCCATGATTGTAATGAATACTGCAGTTTACAAAGTTAAGCCATAATAGGTTACAAAGTTTATTATATAAAGCATACTGAGCTAAAATGTTTATAGGTCTACTGTATGGTCCACTGAAGACATATAAATTAATATGCCCTACCATAGTACAACGTCTTCGCCAAATTGGGCAAAAATCGGTAGACTGTTTCCCGAGATATGACAAAAACTTAATTTTTTAATGTTGCGCTAGCTTACAAAATGGCGGAGAAATGAGATTATGTAAAACACATTTGATTGTTGTAATAGATACTGCCAGGATACACAATCAAGTTGAAATGTGTTTCGTGTTTTNCTATGTAAAACACATTTGATTGTTGTAATAGATACTGCCAGGATACACAATCAAGTTGAAATGTGTTTCGTGTTTTCGTAGGTTTAACATACTAAGCTAAAACGTTTATATAGCCCCCATTTTGAAAATAATTGTGTGGCCCATTTAAAACATATTAGTTTTCATGGTCTGCTATAGTGCTACTTATTTGCCAAATTTGTTATAAATAGGTTGGTTTTATCAGAGTTATGACAAAATATTTTGTGTGATGCTGTCTTACAAAATGGAGAACCAAAGGAACTTTAGTGTAAACATATTTGACAGTTGTAATTTACATTTGACAATTGTCATTTACATTTGAAAGTTGTCATTTATACTGCCAGCATACTAAGCTAAAATAGCTATTTGGCTGCCATTTTTATTATTAGAGTCTGACCCACATAAAACATACCAGTTTATATCACTTGCTATCTTACAAAATGGTGGACAAAAGTGGTTATTTGTTGGCATGTATAATGTTTGTAATATGCACTTTCACACAAAACTTGGTTCAAATTGGCCGAATGGTATTGTAGAAATACCAAATAAAAATAAAATATTTGTACAACCGCCATTTTGAAAATAAGTTCCTATTCAATTCACATGTTTACATGGCCTACCATAGTGTTGCCTACGTTGCGAAATTTGGCGATAATCAGTCTAGTAGTTTTCTAGATATTACGTAAAATCTTAATTGTTTCTTTGTCAGTAGGTACCATCCAAAGTGGATGGCCAACAACGATATCCATCTCAGAATTCAATGCTTACATGATGTACTGTCAACATAACAAATTTGGTTTAAATCGGTTGAATGGTCCCCGAGATATAACATAGCACCATACATTTTTATGTCGCCATTTTGAAAGTAAGTACCCAGCGTGGTATAAAACTATAAAATTCTGATGACCTTAAGTATTATGTTTGCACCGAGTTCCGTGAAATTAGGTTGACGCTTTCAAAAGTTGTTAGGGTCGCACGCACGCACGCACGCACATACAGATAGTAATGTGATCTCATAAGTTTTTTTTTTTGCCTTTGAAAAGTATGCTAATATTAACACTGGAGTACAGTAAATATGTGAATTTTTAAACTTTTCCCTTTAAATTTTTATAATAGCACTTCCGTTCTATTGGTTTGTCTAAAAGGTAGTTTGGAATATTTTTAAGTATAGTTGCGTTTGTTAGTTAAAGTACATACACTCAGTAGCTAAATTAAAGTTAGTTTATATATTGATGTAAATTAAATAAAGAGTTAATTTTATTACAAGTACCAATAGTGTAAGTCAAAAATCGATTGTTAGTTAGTAGTTGTATCCATTTCGGTTTGGGTTCGGATCGGCACAGCCCTCGTGTTTGCGTTTTATATTCCTCTTCTATGAGACGAGTCACGAAGGGACAATGATAAAACTGGACCACAACCGAGGGACATCAAGGGACAAGAGACGTGCCGTCACGCGGTCACGTGCACCAATCAGAGCGTAGTGTCCAAGGACACAGCTCCGAACAAGTCAATAGCAGGTTCGTAAGAGCTGAGGTAACACTTTGAAGGCGGTTAAGAGGCTACGATTATTTTGCATTGTGATAGGAAATAATTGTTTAAAGTACGTCAATGGAGGTGAATGATTTTTCAAAAAAGAATTAAACGAGTTATAGGAATTCTGAATGTTTAAATTTGTTTCGTAAAAATCCTTAATGTTTGTGTTTTTATAACTTTATAAAGAATATTTCTTGGAAATTTGTTATGCAGTTCACCCGCATTTCATTTGTATCATAAATAGGAACATTTGCTGTTGTAATAAGAGGCCGCGGTGGCTGAGCGGTTAGACTGCTCGCCTTTCACCTAGGCGAAGTGGGTTCAATCCCGGGTCGTGTCACTCCCGGATTTTCGCATGTAGGAATCGTGCTGGACGATGCCGCGGGTCGACGGGTTTTTCTCGGGGATCTCCCGTTTCCCCCGTCCTTTTTTATTCCGGCGCTGCTCCATACTGACCTCAATCACCCTCATCGGCTCTCAAGACCTCGCTGTTAAGAGCCGCCCAAATATCTTCACTTACTCTTGTAATAAGACCCGTGTCTGTGTACCGTCGAGGTCGTGGTTGCGTTTGTGGCCGGCCATCATTAACCTACGTGATCCCAAAACTAATTTAGGATACTCGGGAATACGTGTTTTTGTAATTAAAGCTCGCCTTACCTGGCCCTTAACCTATAATGCTTCTTGAATGAGTGTTTTTGCAGTTTAAACTAACCTAGGATAATTTGTGAGCAAGAGACTCGTTGGTTGATGCACGCGCAGTGGATAAGACGTTATAGGCTGTTTACGGTAAAGTGAGCACTTCTAAGGTCCTAGTTACTTTTTCTTGTTTAACCACCTTCTTGAAATAAATATTGCCATGCAAGTAATAAACACAGTGTGTATATTCCACCGCACTCTGAAGTTAACGTCTGAGGCTAAAATAAAATAAGTGTATTGACTATTATTCAAAATGAGACGGCTTTCGAAAGTGCTCACTTTATCGTGAATGGAACCACTTCTCATAACTCACTGCCAACACAACTGTAGACATGCCGGTTAAAATATGTGCTGTTTGGGCAGGGAATTTATTTTCAGAGACTGATTTCAAAATTGTTTAGTTAACCGTGAAGCAGGTGTGGTATTACTTGAATGCAACAAAACTGTTTGTTCCCAGGTAGGCCCAGGATTCGCTCAAAAAAATATCAAACTACCTCTCAACGGTTTACTGTAAAAATACCTAGCTAAATAACGTGTTCCTGTAAACGTTATGCAGTCATTGAAATTCATTGAGTATTCAAAAAGGAAAGATGTAACGAGAAGTTGCCCCGATGTTGAGGAAGATAATGTTGCGATGAAGACAATTACAATGTAGTTAGTAGACAGAACGCGGTACAGCCATAACTGGCGGCACTAACAAAGGAAAGCGCTTACTGTCCAAACGAATGTGATTATAAATAACACGTTACGTCACGAAAAATGCTTGCTTCTGAACGACTAGTTGAACATCCATACATATTACAAAAGGAAGTCCCTGGCGCGCATCTGTTCGTAATTAAAACTGTTTAATGTAGAAAAGTATATTACTCAGTAGATACAGTACTCGACATTGACGAAACTGTGCACTATCGCACATAATTTCTTAATTCATTTAATCCTTCTGGCATAAAAGTTGGAGCTCCCATACTTTTATTGCGAAATATAAATCCACCGAAACTATACAACGGGATTCCATTACAAATAAAAAGTTTAAAAAGTTATATCATTGTATGTACTATTCTAACTGGTTGCGGTACTGGAGAAACTGTTTTAATACCTACAATACCAATTATTCCCTCGGATTTGCCTTTTAATCTTAAAAGAGTACAATTTCCAGTAAGAGTTTGTTTTGGTATGACCGTAAATAAGGCACAGGGTCAAACACTTAATGTGGCTGGAGTGGATTTGAGTGGAGCATGTTTTTCACACGGACAACTATACGTAGCCCTTTCGCGTGTCAGGTCAAACAGAAATCTTTTTGTGCTGGCGGTCGGAGGCAAAACGATTAATGTTTTATACAAATAATTTTTCTAAACCACTACCATACAATATTGTTACATTAGAGATGTATGAATGTGGATAAAGCGAAGGAGGTAGGTATGTCAGAATCGTGGTAAATGGAGGTCCATAATCTCTGCCTACCCCCCTGGGAGACAGGCGTGATGTGTATGTATGTTATATGTGATAGTAGTTTAGTATCATATAATATTGTAATTGTCTTTTCCCAATTTATTTATTACTGCATCACTGTAAAAACTAAATTATATCCGGGCGATGCCGGGCCGGGTCGGGTCGCTAGTATGCGATATAAAATAAGATCCAATTTTCGAATTTGTCCTACTGCAGACTGCAACTTCTAAGAAGTAGCATTTCAGTAGTGTGGGAATGTTTTTTACTTAGTAACTTACTTAGTTACTGACACAGTTACTTTCTTTGTTACTATGTGTGAGTGCATGTTTGGTATAATGTTTTGTACAATTTTGCGTGTTCTAATTCTTAAATCCTAACCCAGTATTGTTATTGTGTAAGCTGTAAAGGTCACACACTGCGGCATATGTTGTTTTTCTAACCACGGAAGTCATTGTGCTCCGGACGCCACATCGCTTCGCGTGCGAGCCGCGTTTGCGTAATGAATCAGCGAACGCGGAAACAGCAAGATTACACTGGTTCGTGGCGTCCGGTACTAGAAGGCAGCTTTTTTTTTTATTACGTGGCGTTTGAAGGTGAATTCAAAAATAGACCATTCTCATATCTGTGGCTGTGTCCCGGGAAGTGGTAGGCCTTGAAGAACGGACAAACAAAGGCCCGGTCATTTGCCNATTCTCATATCTGTGGCTGTGTCCCGGGAAGTGGTAGGCCTTGAAGAACGGACAAACAAAGGCCCGGTCATTTGCCAACACATCACGTAGGGCCGAGGCGACTGCTGCCAGGATTGCTTGCTTGTGGTTATTCGTTTATTTTCATCGAGGCGTGAATGACCTTGGGTATGGGTGGATCCGATCCCACGTCAGTACCGCCGTCCCACACTTACAATACACGCGAGTACTGGATGTGTCGCGGGTAAATTACACNTCCGATCCCACGTCAGTACCGCCGTCCCACACTTACAATACACGCGAGTACTGGATGTGTCGCGGGTAAATTACACACTATCGGACCTGTTCACTGCGTCACAGAACACCTAAGAATACAGAAGTGAAACACATGTTTATACCGCAGACACTGGCCGCGCACGCCAGCAAAATGGCGGCACGTACCAGCAGTGTGCCGGAACGCTGTCCGCCATTCAGCGCCTGGCAACTCACTTACTCGCCAGCCCGGCCAATACGGAGCATTTCGCAACACGCAATAGCCAATCAGACACCGGGTCTACTTTCAGAGCCTCGTTCAGTCAATCAGCGAATGAGTACGCCCTCAGCACGAATAGCCACGCCATTTGGCTTCTGTTTACTGAGCTATTCTGTGACTGTGTGATGTCACTTGGAGTATTGGGGCGTTAAACTGGTTGTAGACTGTTCACGGTAAAGCGAGCACTTACAAGGCCCTAGTTATTATTTTCATATCAGCCTTTTTTTTTATCAGTCCACCACTTTTTACAATAAATATTCCCATGCAAATGAAAAACACAATGTATTTATTTCACTGGACTCTAAAGTTAACGTCTAAGGCTGTCCTAACTAGTATTATAAATGCAAAAGTGTGTTTGGTTGTTTGTTTATTCTTCTTTCACGTCACAACGGATCGACGTGATTTTTTGTACAGAGATAGTTGGGGGCCGGGAAGTGACATTGGCTACTTTTTATCCAGAGAAAATATCTCATTCCCTCTGGGAAATTCTTATTGGAAAATGAAAAAGTACACAAACGGAATAACAATGCAACGTCGCAACAGATCGACATAATTTCTTGCACAGAAATAGTTGGAGGGCTGAAAGGTGATATTAGCTACTTTTTATCGCGAGAAAATATGTCAAAAAAATTTACAACCGATAATAGTGAATCAAGTCGGAAAAAAGTTTGCTGCCAGCGCGCACAATACGCTGTTTAAACAGTTAAAGATGGAACAATATCATGTAGTAAAGAATTGCGTAGAATAAAAATACCTTAAAAAAACTCCGCGTTAGCATATATCTATAACAGAGAAATGTTTTTACCATTTGATTCACCGAAACGTGGAGTTTTATAATATGTATTAAGTATAGAAGATTAACACTGAGTAAAATTCAAATTTATTAAAAAAAAACCTAAATAATAATTCTGAGTACGCGAGTGCAGCCGCGGGCACAGCTAGTAATAAAATATATTTGTTGACTATTATAGGACTTCAACAAGTGCTCACTTCACCTTGAATAGTCTATATTAACCAGACTTGAGTACAGCTGGTATTTTACGTGGTTGGCGTCAACTTGGGCGTTATTCATGTCCGTAAAGGGGAAGTAGCTTAAAACAATTGTGGATTCTCATGATAAGTTACACGTATTAACAAAAATAAACGAATTTAATGCCATATTTAATATCGTAATAAGTTTCGGCGCATTTAAATCCGTTGGCTTATATTTTTTCTGTGCATTAAAAAATGTGCTTACGTTACAAAATACCACGTAATCGCTTACAAAGGTTAAAAAGCTTCGGGCTGCCTTTGTAGTTGACGTAAGTGTATAAATATTAAAGCATAGAACGTATGCCCCAAGGCAAGTTTAAAACATTTCAAGTCCAATATGGAAAATATAATGCCAGTTTCCGATACAATCGTGTAGGAATGGCGTGTGCAAATCATACTGAANTGTCGGCGCATTTAAATCCGTTGGCTTATATTTTTTCTGTGCATTAAAAAATATGCTTACGTTACAAAATACCACGTAATCGCTTACAAAGGTTAAAAAGCTTCGGGCTGCCTTTGTAGTTGACGTAAGTGTATAAATATTAAAGCATAGAACGTATGCCCCAAGGCAAGTTTAAAACATTTCAAGTCCAATATGGAAAATATAATGCCAGTTTCCGATACAATCGTGTAGGAATGGCGTGTGCAAATCATACTGAAGCTTCAAACATTTCCTCCGTACATTACTGGTTCCCTTTGTACAGGTGATCGGCATACTTGATGTTTTTTAATTGCCACAGAGAAATATACAAAAAAAAGTTTCGAGTAGGCCTATTTAATGTTGTCGTCTGCTCATGACTTTCCGCAAAAATTCTTACTTCGTTACAAAAACGGACTTCTTGAGTTACTGGTACTGTACATGCCTTGTGAACTGGCAATATTTTACAGTGAAGTTAAAAATGTCTTCACTCAAGTAAACATGTGGCATTTTAGAGCTCAGTAATTATTGGCAAAGTGGTACAGATAAGAGAACACAGATATACATATGTATATATACAGAATGATTCACAGCACCCGTATAACCTCTTTTTCTAGGAAACAACACGACACCGGGGTTGCGGTAACTATAACATATATGAATCATCGATTGGTAGTAATTCCATTCCCCTGAGCATATCTCAGAGGTAGGGGTATGGGGTGAGCTTTGAAATTGAAAATTGTAACATGGGTTGAATAGGGTATCGTTGGATAGATCGTCTAAAAGGAAACTACATTTACTAAGACAGTTGATTTCTGACGTGCATAGTTTATGCACAATAAAATAAATCATGTAAACATATGGTTTTTGACATGCGTACTCTACGCACAGTTAAAATGAACAAAAACTATTGTTATTTTTACTACAATCAAAAGGATATCAACGAAACCTGGTTTTTCCGGCGTGCATAGCTAGTGTGCGAACAGTTAAAAGGGTTTGTTAGGGTCTGCTGTAAATACCGGTATGGTGTGTGAACCACTGTGATGGGAACTGGGAACACTCATGCGCACATATCGCTCTACGTAAGAGTTCGAAATGTCGACCATCCTGTATCAGACACGACGCAGCTGTCCTTACGTTCGCGGTTGCTCGGTGGACCTTAGCACAGCCGAGAGATCCACATGCTGCTCTGATTCTGTCTTTAATGTCTTCCCTCGTTGTTGGACGTACGCAGTAAACTATGTCTTTAATTTCCCCCCACAAAAATAATTCATATGGGGACAAGTCTGGAGAACGTGGCGGCCAAGCTACAGGACCCATTAGTCCAATCTAAAGCTGGGAAATAACATGTCAGCAACTAGCCGAGCTCTGCGTGAGAAGTGAACAGAACAGCCATCCTGTTGAAGCCTAAGTGCTAATCGCAGAGCGAGAGGGAAATCTTCGATCAGCTGATACAAAATATTCTCTAGGAAGTTTGCATAAGCTGCACCATTCTATTACCCTTCAAAAAATGTTGGTCCAATGACACGATGCGCGAGAAGGCCACACCAAGTGTTAAGGCTCCACACATGCTGGTTATCCACTTGACGAAACAAATGTGGGTTGACTGCAGACCAGTAATGAGTATTGTGTATGTTAACGTCGCCATTACTCTTGGATGTGGCCACGTCAGTCCACAAAATTCTGCGATGGAAAGCACAGTCTTTGCTCAGGTACCTGTTGCCGAAATCAATGTGCTTAAGGAAAATCATTATTCCAAAGTTCTTGGTGCAGCTGTACATGGTACGGATGTAAATTATCAGCTGTTGGTGTACTTGATTCCCCTTTCAATTCTCTAAAATATGATTTAGTAAATAATTCGAATTGGTGAAAAAGTTTTATTATAAATCAAAATATGCCAAAAAAAAAAAAAAACCAAGGGGACCCCCTGCAAAAAAAAATTCATCTGGAAATTTTATTTTAAGACACTATATCAATGGTGATATCAAACTGTTCAGAATTGAATTTCTATTAACCTCTTACAATCCATAATTCTGCATTTTAATTTACTGTCCGAATAACTCTAAATAACATACCTAACTCTTAAACTGCTGAAACCACACTCCCCAGACTCATTTCAATCGAAAGAGCACCCCCGAAAACTATAGGAATATATTATCTTTATTGGTCTGTTTGGCCAAATTAAGACGCGATAAAAGGTAAACTAAACATTGAGTTAATAGAGGCACTCTTCAGTGAACTTTAAAACCCTCATTTCTCGCAAACTATTTATCCGATTTAAATGATAGACACGTCGTTGGGTTCCCCTTAAAAGTATCTATAATATGACATGTAAGTGGATTGGAGAAAGATAGAAATTCGAAAGAAATATCGGAAAAAGCCAAAAATTAACCAAAGAAATAGCTCTATCTCAGAAACGGCTAACACCACACTCACCAGACTAATTTTAATCGAAAGAGCACCCCTAATAACTATAGGAATATGCTATCTTTATTGACCAGTCTGGCCAAATTAAGACACCAGAACAGGAAAATTAAATAATGAGTTCCTGGAATTGGCATTTTCAGTGAACATAAACCCCCCATTTTTTCGCACACCTTTTATCCAATATTAATTATTGACATACCATTGGATTCCCCTTTAAATTCTCTAAAATATGGTTTAGTGAAGAATTCGTATTGGTGAAAAAGTTTTATGATAAACAAAAATTGCCAAAAAAACAACCAAGGGGCCCCTCTGCAAAAAAAAAAAATTTTGTGAAAGTCATACATAAAACAATGTTACTAAGTATAAGTACCAGCACTTTTTTTTAAAATACCTAATAGCGATACACAGTCGCTGTGAAAAATTGTAGATGCGGAAGAGTTAATTTGCAGGTGGAACATTGTTTGGATTTCGTTTACTTGCATGAAGACACGCATGAGAACCGATTTTCACTGCCATCAAACCCCATTATTGACAGAACAGGGTTTCACACCATGTGGGTGATGCAAGTGGGTTCTCCCAAACGAATTAGTAGTATCTTTGTGTGCAAACGGTGGAACTGACGATCCCAACAAGGTATTCATTTTGTCTTCTTGGAACTGCAGGATAGTGATCATTCATTAGAGTGTTGGTTGCTGACTCCTTAATCTTGTTTTGTGTGTGTGGTTTTTCACGAGCTGCGAGTTAATTCTCAGTTTCCATCGCATCTGGTGCAACTATTGCATACCACGCAACCTGTTCATATATTTTTTTTCTAAAAGTATACTACATATACTTACCTGATATTAGAAGTAGAAATAAAACACAATTGCAGGGAAAATTAAAGTATTTAGCATTTTGTCCCCATGTTCAGTGCCGAAGGGAAGCCGACTCACGTGGCGTCGTATACTTCTACTCGTGGAACTAGATACAATTGCTAGATAGCGAGAAATGGTAACACGTTGATTTTGTCGTACAAATGTAATGTAAATAGTTGCATATTAAAACAGAGTACTGNATTGCAGGGAAAATTAAAGTATTTAGCATTTTGTCCCCATGTTCAGTGCCGAAGGGAAGCCGACTCACGTGGCGTCATATACTTCTACTACTCGTGGAACTAGATACAATTGCTAGCNAAGGGAAGCCGACTCACGTGGCGTCGTATACTTCTACTCGTGGAACTAGATACAATTGCTAGCTAGCGAGAAATGGTAACACGTTGATTTTGTCGTACAAATGTAATGTAAATAGTTGCATATTAAAACAGAGTACTGTGCATACATATGGACATGTCAAAATGAGGTGTATGTCATGATTTAAAGACATTTTGGATGCCCTTTGGTACTTCTAGAACTCATAATGAAGTGAGGTATGATATATGATATGCCGAATGTGCAGCAGCACATTGCAAATGGGGATTGTGACTGCCATCCCTACTAGTCCTCCCTCGACCTTTAGACTACTGTGGGTGGCGTAGAGAGGAACAGTCACAGCAGAGTCTTCTTTACCATTGTTCTATGGTTATCATGGCGAAGCTACACTATGCGGCAAAGTCTCCGGTCACCCCTTTGCTCCTAGTAAAAATGTCCACTGGAATCTGTAGAAGCGAAGGCGTGAATGGTTGGTACTCTGTAAATGTATTTGCCACAATGAGTGAATAGAGTTGTGTGGGCTCGAAGTGGGTACTATTTTAGGGGCCCATAAGTTCTGGCATTTCTTAAAAGATAACTTGTCGTGTGGAAACATCATAGAAGCACTGGTCCCAAGCATCGCTCTGGTAAGACTTACTGATCGAGACCAGCGGACGATGGAGAGTGTTGTGCAGACCAATCGTCAGAATGTGATGTCAAGGATTGAAAGGCACTTGCGTCGCAGTTCAGGTACAGAGGCCAGTGATACGAGTCTCCACCAGGTGATAGCACTTGGGTGTCATGGTCGTGCCGCTGCCAGGAAGCCACTCATCATGCGCACCAATGCCCTACACGTCTTTGGAGGGGGGG